>VDFB02008598.1:0-29536 GCA_007258455.2 Sequoia sempervirens
CACTTGGATGACAGAGGGAGACATCAAAAATCATTGTGCAACAGTTCAAGATCTTCTCTCAAGTGGAACTTGAGATTTTGTTTCCTCGGGAGTATGGTGCAGGGGCACCCGAGTCTTTTGTAAATAAGGGTCTAATGCCAAGTTTTTATGATGTTGAGTCAATTTTGGTTTTAATAATGTCTATTGAGACCATGTTTCATGTTTTGAGTCATGTGGGGTCGGTTTTGGGCTTGGATTTCAAGTTTTACAAAAAGTTGCAAAGTTGCTCAAGCAACTTTTACATTTTTGGCTTTTGTGGAAGTTGAACCGTTGGAGATTCAAATGATAGCTAACCAATAGTTTTTTTTTGAAAATGTTTAAATATGTCATGTAATGGTTGAAGCAAACTCCTGATGATGTTTTGGTGATCAAACAATAAAGAAAAGCTCTGTTTTCTACATTTTACATTATGTTTTTGCTACTACAAAAGTTAGTATGGCTTGCAAATGATCTGCGTTGTATTGGAATTGATGAAGGAGTGAATTAAATATCATTTGGTTTTGATTTGATCTATTTTCATAAGGTTTGGAGTTATTTTTGAGCCATTAATCTATAAACTACCAGGAAACCCTAGTTCTTGAGGGTTTGATAGAAGAAACATGAATTAGAGCCCATTCCATCGGTGGAATGGAGGTAGTTAGGATTCTTTTAAGGTTTTTGGTGTTTGCAGAAGTAGGGGATGGAGTTAGGGCTAAGTTTGATGCAACCCTAGCCTAATATCTCTATGTATTAGGCTTAGGTGATTAGGTAGGCACAAAGTTTTTTTGAAAGGTGAGTTGGTGATTATTTTAGTGGATATTTCTGCATATTCAAACCCCATGTGACATGTTAAAGGATATGGAGTGAAGGTTTGTAGTTTGGAGATTGAAATCCTTGTTTTTGCTTTGTAAAACAAGCCTAATTAGGCCTAGTTGCAGCGTAGTAGTCAAAATTTGAGTGTTGTGTTCCAAAGTAACCATACTTGCAAAGTTGATATGTTTCCAAATGGAAAAAAAAGGTATTTGGAATGGTGAACAAATTCTAGGTTTGAAATATTCTTAGAAAATTATGATGAATAACCCCTGTTTCAAGTACTACTAGGGGAATAGGTGAATTTGGGAGAAACTGCCAAGTTAGGGTTTCATAATTGCAAGGTTTGTTTGATTGTGTTTTTGTTGATAACCCCCACCTTGCTCTGCATCACAAGAATTTGATCCTTCAAATAGAGGATTACTTTGCACTTCAAATGGCTCATCAAAAACAAACAGGGGATTGGAATTTACACACCAATTCACTTCCTCTTTCTCATTTCTAACTTGAATATGACCTTGCTCATTAAGATCAAATTGCTAACCAGTGAATTGTTTAATACTCACAGAGTTTATCATTGTTTCATCCTGAGTAAAAAGGATCTTCATTTTATCCATTCATCGTGTCCAAAATTTCACAATATGAAATTTCAAATCTTAAAAAATTATATTTTAGGATGCACAAAGACTCTGGTAATTGATTTTTTACAAGGGTTGCAAGTATTGAATATATCAAATACTAAGAGGGGGGGTGAATCAGTATTTGGCTAGCCAAATTAATAATTAACCATCCAATTATCTATCCATATTTAACAACAATAGTCAACCAAAAAATAAAGGAGATCATAACACATTGACACCAGTATTTTTACGTGGAAAACCAAGAATGGGAAAAACCATGGTGAGGATTAGCTCACAATATATTATAACCGGTTATAAGATATTATAAGGCACACTGCCATGACTCACTGTCCTTAGAAAGGCTCATAGCTTGAATACAAAAAAGTGTCTTACCACCAAAGTAAAAAATATGTGGTTCACAGCCAAAAATGAACTAAAGAAGTGCACCTAAAAAGTGTTGAAAGTAGTTCTGATTAAGCTCTAGATTTTGCTCTAGTTTCTGGTATATAAAACACTATTAGTAGCTTCACACTATTACCCTTGTCACATTGCTTGCATATCTCCTCTCATTCTCTTTCATCACTTTGGACATCATAAATATACACAGACATAACTTCCACTATCAATTAGGTCAACCTAATTGAGGGAACACTTAAAATACAAAAGATCTTGTTGGCTTAATACAAAATTTCTTCATACAGAACAAAAGCGTGTTATCCAAAAATTAGGTTGGCCTGAACCTAAAGAGAAACACACACTAAAGATATACCTTGTCGGCCAAAATAACAATGAAGTCCTATCATCAGGGAGGGTCAACTGGATCACAAAAATATGTTGAAAACTCATGTATACCTATAACTAACATTCCTTATCAACATATCAAAGTGTAACGCCATAGAAAGTGCACAAGACAACAAAGAAGATTAGAAGCAAACATGCAATACTAAAATCTAAGATGAAAATCTAAATGTTAAGCAACAAAGAACAAAGGAAAGTAAAACGTAAACAAACTGAAACAATCTCACCAATTTCAAATGTATTTCCATGATTCATCTCGATTGCCCTTCTCCATTTTGCTTGTGTAGTATAATTGCCCTCAGATTTTTAGTAATTCGTGCAAGTATAGCCTAAGATAGTGATTAGCAAAATATCGAAGATTCAAGACAAAGTGCTTTCAAAAGTCATAAGAATTCGCGAGAGAGATTGGAATGAAGAATGACAAATCAATTTATAGAAAATTGATTATTCGAACGACAGGTCAAGATTGAAAGATTAACAGACGGTTGAGATTGATAGATTAGACATGCATTCTGATAACTATTAGTAGTGACATGAGTGATACAAACTAGAAATAGGATTAAAGATTAAATAAATGATTTAATCTTCAGTTCGGCATTCGAGAACAGAAGAATTATCTTTGCATGACAAAGATAAAGATTGATTAAAGCAACTCTTGTTCAAATGCACGCACAACATTTAATTAATTAAATAAGAATATTTAATTAATCCGCATGTACACGCAAATAAGTTAGAACTAGACGATTGGATGATATGACGAAGAGATTACTCGAGAACGCCACCGACATAAAATCAAGAGTTAATGAGCGATTAAAATAGATGTCGAGTCGAGTAAAAGTGAATACTTAGATAACTCACATAATTATCTAAAATATAGAAGAATGTGTTAAAATAGAATTAATGAATTAAATAATTCATTTAATTCAAGACTCAATATTTGAAGAATAATTAAATAAATAATATTTATTTAATTAAGTGATGAAGGGATTTAAATGAATAATTAAATAAAGAATTTATTTAATTATAGTTGAAGTATGATAAAGAGTAAATTAAATAATGATTTATTTAATTTAACAAGAAGAAGGTTAATTAGTAGCATAATTAAATAAAAAGCGTTTATTTAATTAATCAGATAGAATAAAGAAAAGTGTGAATTAATTAAATAATTAAGATTATTTAATTAATAGAAGAATTAAAGTTAAAGTGAATAATTAAATAATTAACATTACTTAATCATGACCATGAAGAATAGAAGTAATGAAGAATATGGAAGTCGCAGGCCTAAACCAGATTTTGGTGTCTACATTTGCCCCTCTTTGATACAATGTCATTTCGGCGTTGTGTCAAAGAAAATCGATAAAAACATGCCCCAATAATGCCCCAGATTAGAATAGGTGAAGGTACGCCCCCTCGGGAAAATTGACAAATTTTTGAAAAGTTTAGAAAATTTTGGAAATGCTCCCGATTAGTCCGTTGGATAGGCAAAAATGCAGTGGAGTTGACAGAATGGAGTTTGGAAATGGGAGGGACGAGTACGGGATGATTGAAAATGGAAGTGAATGCAGCCAATAGTTGAGAAATGACACCCAGGCCCTAGGTATATATGAGAAAGAGGGGTAAAAACCTATTCATTTGCACCCACCTAGTTGAGAAATTGAGATTTTGCTCTGACTTTCTAGCGAGGATGTCTCCAGTTCCAGCTACTCACCATCGCGCATATAGGATCCGGACATACCAGAGACCAGCCAGCGCGAACCCCCGGGTATGGACCTAAAACTTGCCTTTTTGAAATTTTTGTTTTGCGCGCATTTTGATGCATTTAATTCATGTTTTTACGCATGCGTCACTTTAGTTATTGACTGCATATGCATGCGCGAATGACGCATGTGTATGCGGAAAACCGCATGTGTAGTTTTACGTGGGTCATTTTGAATAGTGTTTAGCCGTTAAATGCATTTGCTGATTTCTGAAACGCATTTGATTTTTTGAAGCGCATTTGCATTTAGAATAGCCACATGTGTAGATTTAGAAACGCATTTGAATTTACTACACCGCATGCTTTATTTTTTCAACGCATATGTATGTGGTCAAACACATGTGATATAATGAGCCGCATTTGTTAAAAAGCAACGCATTTGAGTTTTATGAACCACATTTGATAGAAAACGACGCATGTGAAAAAGAATGACGCATGTGCAAAATAACGATGCATTTGCATTTCATGTAGTATAGTCATTTTGCACTAGAATAGATGATTGAGGCTAACATGAGGCATGCATAATGCCATTGCAGGTTGTGTTGGACACGATTTATACACGGGAGTCGAGACCCACCACGTTTTGATTTAGAGACAGCTTGCAGTCGGTCGAGCGACAGACTCTATGGCATCTTGGATTATTGCATGTGACCGATATGCCCCAGATTTGGGCAAATCGGGGACTGTTGACAGCGTTATGTGAGATGGCACTCGGAGACATCGTCCTTCCACCTATCGACTGGAGAGGCCACGATTACATTAGAGGATGTGTATAGGATCCTTAGACTACCTATTAGAGGCACACAGGTGGCATATGATACCCAGAGGGGTGCTGCTGAGATGTGTAGGTACTACCCCTATGCTGACATTAGACAGTTAGGGTTCGACGATTATGAGATTAGATGGTGGGTGTTGGCCCAGAGGTATAGACAGCTGAACTGTCTATTAGCTATATTGATAGGTGGTATAGTACTGCCTGACCGCCGAGGTCATGGATTTCCTGTGGGATGGGGAGAGATGCTAGTGGGCATGCTCGAGCGGTGAGTTGTGTATGCTTGGGGTTCTTGTGTACTCGGGATGTTATATTTCCATCTACATGATATTGCCTACTGAGAGGCACAGTTGATGAGTTGCGGTACCATGCTCCTGATGATATGGGCGTGGGAGCATATAGCGATCTTTCGGCCACCTGTTACAGTTGACCTACCTCATGGAGCTCCATACGCCTTCCGTTATGTGGAAGTGACCACACAGCATCATATTGGGGATACAGGCCACTTCAGACATGCCATAAACACCATGGAGCAGTTTACATGGAGACCATACCTAGGCTGTGAGCAGTGGTCAGATGAGGATGAGCACCTACCATTTTGCAGGCAGACACAGTACTTGGTTGGGTGGACTGTATCGCATGTGCACATTATAGAGCGGCAGTTGCCAGATCAGGTCCTGCGGTAGTTTGGAGAGGTGCAGGATGTACCTCGAGGTAGAGCAGAGTTTGGGAGATCCTCACGAGAGGTCCCGTTATGGGGTCCAGAGATTCCGGTAGCCACAACAGAGGCAGATATTGATGCACTACAGGCACTTCCATGGGGATGGAGAGCAGGACCAGTAGACCCAGGGACCATAACAGCTTATGATCAGTGGTGGGCAGCACATAGGCCGATCCCCTTGACAAATCCAGAGCAACCAGCGCCGCTAGAGTGGCATGGTACAGGTCCACGAGGCAGGCAAGGTAGAGGGAGAGGTTGAGGAGGTAGAGGAGGCCGTGGTGATGGAGGGGATGATGGCCAAGGTGGATGGCGTGGAGGCAGGAGAGGGAGACGTGGGCGGAGAGGACGAGGACCACCTTTGTCACCGATCCGAGAGGAGGGACAAGGAGAGGAGGATGTGGCTATGCCATATGTTGGGAGAGGAGGAGAGGAGGACATTTCTAGAGGTGGAGAGGAGGCACAGTCGACAGAGGCAGTTATCCTAGATATCCCGGCAGAGGAGGAGGCAGGTGCCAAGGAGGCAGGCAGAGAGGAGGCTAAGGTTGACGCCCTGGGGTTGCTAGGTGCCTACCAGGAGGATGATGATGAGGATGATGATCACGAGAGAGAGATTCGAGATCAGATCCTGGAGGAGCTGGATGAGGAGGAGGATGGGATAGACAGGGCTAGATAGGATGATACAGGGGCTGAGGATCCAGACATAGATACACTGCGCGCACAGGTTGCATCTCTGGAGGAGAAAATGAGAGTGTTGATGGCCGAGAGAGACACCTATCGGATGGAGAGAGACAAAGCTTTGATGGATAGGGATCAGGCTATAGCCCGGCGACAGGAGACTGAGTAGAGATTCACAGAGCTCAGGGCATTATGTACAGGACCATCAGCTGCGTTTACCAGAGAGCTAGTCAGAGCTAGAGAGAGGGAGAGATACTATCGGGACCTATATGAGGCAGAGGTTCCCCTAGAGAGACGGGCTCCCAGTTTTTCAGCGGCACACAGTAGTAGGTCTCAGACCAGGACCCACACATGGACAGTTAGCATGGGGGGGTGGATCAACCACGTAGAGCAAGGCCATATGAAAGACCTCCCTCAGCTCAGAGATCATCAAGTTCCCATCACCATTCCCCCACACACTCCCGGCATGATGGCAGTGGCGGGTCAGGATAGGGGTACCACTTGTCGAGACATTGTATTTTGATCTTATAACCTGCGGGCTTCCATGTATTATTGAGACATTATGACATTGTGATGTGACACAGTTGAGTGATATATATATATATATATATGATTTTGGCAGTGATTCTCATGATATGCATTTCTATGTACTGATTATGCAGTATTTATTTATACATGTGATGTTTATATGATATGCCTATGTGATGGATGAGTATATGTATTTTATGATGTTTATACAGTTAATGAGATAATGTTGATTCTATGTGATGTATAATTCTATATGATGTTGATCCTATATGATTATGAGATGTAATATGATGTTATATGTATGATGTAGACAACATGTGATGCTATACAAATGTAATGCGATGCATGTATTTATAGTTGCTTTGTACATGGAATGGTTATGATATGTATTGCTTAATGATGATTGTCTATTATGCCATGATGATCTAGATGTGAAATATGCCTATATGTATATATGTTTCTAACATGTAGATGTAGGATGATGTATAATGTTTTGTGTCATAGGACTCCGTCATAATGCAAGAAAGAAGAACTGTTAGTACGGAAAGAAAGATCGAGAAAGAACGAAAGACAGGAGATAGATGTTAGTATTAGCAATCTTCAATATTTTGTTGTATCACAAAAGGTATTGCACTTTATCATCATTGGGCGGGACTAATACAAATGGAGAAAAACACCATGATATGACATAGATCAAGGTGTGCAAGGTCATCCACTTGCTAATAACAGACAGTCGCAGACAAGGATTGCCATTAACTCATACTAAGAGCACAAGTTGCCCCAGTCTTTTTGTCAAGACAAACCACAGACAGCAAACAAAGTAAAAGATGGGTCATGAGACATCATTGCTCCTCTAAATCCTTCATGGGACATCCTTGAGGAAACTAGTAACATGACTCAAAATCAAATTTAAAAGACAGTCGACAGACAACAGTCAAAGAAAATAGAATTATGATACATCGTTGCTTCTCTAAATCCTTCATGGGACATCCTTGAGAAAGCTAGTAACATAATTCCCATCATAAAGCCAAGTGAAAAGATAAGATAAATAAGCCATAAAGTCAAAAAGCCAATAAAATATTTGCCAAAACATGATCTTGTTTGTTTGATTTGTTTGATTGATAAAAGGATTGATTGATAGAGCCTGATGTGAGGAGATACACATACCGGATAAGACTGTGAGTCTGGTTTCGATGTTATGACTATCTGTATAAGGCATGACAAAGCCTGGTTTCAGAAAGACATGTATCGTATAAGACGTTGAGTCAGATGCCGTTGATGTGATAACCTATGTAAGGCTATGTTTGACCTTGTTGATTATGCAGGAAGGACTCATCCTGAATAAGACATAGGTTGACTGTTTTGATAATGTCTGTTTCCAAGAAGGGCACATCCTGAGCGACTGAGTTGATCTGCTTTTGATTGTTTTGTTTGGCAAGTTGTTTGATTTGACTTAGAGACATTGCTGAATTGTTCACCGATTGATGCATGACTTGATATGACGTAATGACAATTGACTTGTGTGTGATGACAAACCCTAAAGGACTGACCTAGTGCGGCCTCGGGGGCTCATCGATTGATGGCCTTGCCTACATTATACACACAGAGACCTCGTAGTTCGACTTGACTTGACTGACAAGACTGACTACAAATAGAAGATGTGTGTGAAAGTGAATGTGATGAACCCTAATGGACTGACCTAGTGCGGCCTTGGGGGCTCATCGATTGATGGCCTTGCCTACGTTATACACGTAGAGACCTCATAGTTCGACACGACCAATGACCTTGTCATATAGACATATGGATCGAATTATGAATTTATACAGACAAACCTAAATGGACTGACCTAATGCCTCGGGGGCACATCGGCAGATGGCCTTGCCTACATCCAGTCACAGAGGCAACGTAGTTCGACAAACGACAAATACTGAAAAGTGCGACTGTCTCTGACTTTTTTTTTGGATTTTTGAAATGTTTTGATTTTTTTTGTCTTTTTGAAGTTTTCTGATGTTTTTGGGTTTTCTCAGGACATTTTGTGATGTTCATGGATCCTTCTATGGTTTTACGTCTCCAATACAACCAATGTAAGAATCAATATGACGCACGTCAAGTGTTTGCCCCCAGTCGAGTATAAGACCAATCAATTATGAATAGGGTAAAATGGGGGATATGAAATGCACTCAATGTCAATCGTTCCAGGTTATGGGAAAGACTACCACTTATTACGAATGGTGTATACAAGCGATGGATAGGAAAGATAAGGGATATGTACAGGGATAAGGACTATGTACAGGGGTGGATACTATGTACAGGATCGTGGACTATATACAATGATAGGGACTATGTACAAGGTAGATTAGAATAATAGTAGACAAAGGAGCAGAGTTGAGTACACATGGCGCCTGTTTTCCAGGTTTTCACCATGGTACTTATCCAAAGCGCCACCGAAGTGGTTTTCACCATTGGACGAATGATTTTTCTTTACTATTTTCTATATTATCTAATTTTTTTGGTGTTAACAAGATGCCTGTTTACCAGGTTTTCACCTTGATAACGATTTTTTGATTTTTTGATTTTTTTGTATTTTTGCTAAATAAGACAAAGGCTCCCAGAAGCTATGCGTAGAACTTCTTCAGATGCACTATTGATTGGTGAGGACAATGGTTCCCCTTCAGAGTAGAGAGTTGGTATGCTCCTGACCCAAAAGCTTCCGTAACAACATAAGGTCCTAACCAATTTGGTTCAAACTTTCCTGGTTTTTCTCTTTCTGCTTGATTCTTTGGGTTCTCCATTAAAACCGGGTCACCAATGTCAAAGTTTCTGTTCAATACTTTCCTGTTATAGCTACAATGAAGGTGATTTTGATATGCTTGAAGATGGTCTAGTGCCTTCTGTCTTCACTCATCTAGGAATTCTAGCTCATGGAGTCTCGACACTCGGTACTCTTCATCATCAATGTGGCCTTTCAGGGATACCCTTAGGGAAGGAATCTCGACCTCAATAGGAAAAATGGCTTCAGACCCAAAAACAAGTGAATATGGGGTAGCACCAGTGGGAGTATGGATACTTGTGCGATAAGCCCATAAGGCAGGGTTAAGCTGTAAATGCCAGTCACGACCAACATCATTGACAGTCTTCTTGAGGATTCTGATAATGGTCTTGTTAGATGCCTCTGCTTGGCCATTACCTTGTGGGTAGTATGGAGTGGAGAAGTGATGTTGGATATGAAATTCTTCACATAGGTGGCAGAATTCTTGGTTCTTAAATGGGCGGCCATTATCAGTGATTATGGACTGAGGGACACCATACCGACATATGATATAGTTCAAGATAAATCTAGAAATCTGTGTGCCGGTAATGTATGTCATAGGAATGGGTTGGGGCCCTAGCTTGGTTGGCTAAATCTTTCCTGTAGCAGGAGGTTGGTCACAAGTTCTAGTCTCCCCCACCCCCGTGGTACCGGAGGGCGTGTCGCACCAGCGCCGCCGGTCACGTTAAAAAGTTTACCAGGTGCACCTGCAATTTATAGGGGGTGCATGCTACCTGATTCCTGCAGTCTAAAAAATAAAAATAAAAATAAAAAATGTATGTCATAGGAATGGCTTCAATCCACTTCGTAAAGTACTCAGTGGCAGTGATAATGATCTTGTGTCCATTAGATGATGTGGGGTGGATCTTACCTATGAGGTTGAGTCCCCATTGGGAAAAAGGCCATGGTGACGTGATAGGATGGAGCTCTTGTGCTGGGGCATGTATCAAATCTCCATGAACTTGGCATTGGCGGCATTTCGTTACAAAGACATATGAGTCTTTTTCCATAGTAGGCCAGTAATAACCCAGTCTCATAATCTTTTTGGCTAAGGTAGGACCGCTAGAATGGGAACCACATATACCCTCATGCACCCCACGCAAGGTTGCTTGTGCTTTAGTAGAATCAAGACATCTTAGTAGGGTATTATCTAAGGCCCATCTATATAGGGTGTCTCCGACGATGGTGTATTTGGCTGACTTGCGGAGGAATGTCCTATGTTGGTTATTTGATAGGCCAGTGGGCATGACTTCGACATGAAGGTAATCATAGATTTCTTTGTACCATGGGGAATCGGGACCAACAATATCACACACCATTTCAGAATCTGGGATACCGTAGGCTGGGACCAAAAGCTGTTCAACCAAGAACTCAAACTTAGGCACGTTGTTAGGAATGTCAAGAAGTGATGCAATTGTAGCCATAGCATCTGCTGCCCTATTTAATACATGAGGTATTTGATGAAACTCAACTTTGTCAAAGTACTCCTTAAAGCTATCAGCCATGCACTTGTATGGAGCAAGCTTTTCATCCTTAGTCTCATAATCATCATTCACCTGTCTGATTACTAGTTGAGAATCACCATATACCTGTAAAACCTTAATTTTCCACTTGACTGCCATGCGTAACCCTGTCACTGGAGCTTCTTACTCTGCCATGTTTTTAGTGCATGGAAATGCAATCCTGAATGATTTAGGGATAGAATCACCCTGTGGTGTAATAAACAGTATCCCAGCCCCTGAACCATGATTTGTATGTGAACCATCAAAGTATAGTTTCCATGTTATGTTTGTGTCAATTGTAAATATGAACTCATCAGGAAAGTCTACAACCAATGGGTGATCTGCCTGTATGGGTGCGTCAACTAACTGATCAGCAATGACCTGTCCTTTAATAGCTTTTCTTTCTACATACTGGATGTCATACTCACTAAGTAGCATAACCCATTTGGCCAGTCATCCTGTTAATGCTGCCTTGCTAAGGAGATATTTCAGAGGGTCTATTTTAGCAATCAACATTGTTTGATGGTTTAGCATATAGTGTCTCAATTTTTGGGTAGCAAATACTACTGCAAGATAGGCACGTTCAATGCTACTATAGTTGAGCTCATAACCTACCAAAGTCCAACTGATATAATAGACTGCCCTTTCATGACCTTCATCATCATTCTGTGCAAGCAATGCTCCAAGTGATGAATGGGTTGCCGTAATATAAAGAATCAAAGGTCGTCCTTCAACAGGTGGCATTAAGACTGGTGGTGTGAGTAAATATTCTTTAATCAGTTGAAAAGCCTCTTCACACCTAGCTGTCCATGCAAAGGGTACTCCTTTCTTAAGTAAATGTTGAAAAGGATGTGTCTTGTCTGCTAGCTGCACTATAAATCTTCTGATAGATTGCAACCTTCCCTGTAATGTCCTTAGTTGACTAAGATTAGTGGGTGATGGCATGTCCATGATTGCTTTCACCTTAGCAGAATCCACTTCAATGCCTTGTCTAGAAATGATATAACCTAACAGCTTTATGGACTTGACTCCAAACACACATTTCTTTGGATTGAGTCTCACTTTATACATTTCCAGCCTCTGAAATATCTTGTCTAAAACCTATAGATGTTCTGCCCTTGTCTTGGATTTTGCAATGAGGTCATCGACATAATCTTCCATAAGAGTATGTACTAGATCATGAAAGATAGTAGTCATGGCCCGTTGGTAGGTTGCTCCTACATTTTTGAGTCCAAAGGGCATAACATTCCAGCAATACGTTCCCCAAGGACAAGTGAAGGCTATCTTAGGTTGGTCTTCAGTTGCAATTCTGATCTGGTTATATCCCGAGAATCCATCCATAAGGGACATCATCTCATATCTTGCTGTCATGTCAACTATCATGTCTATGTTAGGCAAAGGGAAGTCATCCTTAGGACAAGCTTTATTGATATCTCTAAAATCAGTGTAGATGTGGATGCCCCCAGTTGGTTTAGTGACTAGTACAAGATTGGAGATCCAATCGACATAGTCGTTAGGTCTGATGAAACCAACGTCTAATAGTTTCTTGCGTTCTACCTTGACTAATAAAGCAATCTGCGGGTGTATTTTTCTCAACTTTTGTTTCACTGGTTTGGCACCTGGTTGTAGGGGAAAATGATATAGAACAAGTTCAGGATCTAACCCTAGCATGTCGGCATATGACCAAGCAAAATTTATCTGTCTCTATTCAAAGAAGTTATGGAACTCTGATTTCTCTTCTGTTGTGAATGATGCTGCCAAATAAACCAGTCGAGGATTCTCTTTTGTGCCTATGTTGACTTCTACTGATTCTTCAACGAGCATGGGTGAATTTTCCTGTGCAACGAGAAGAATGTTCAAACCTCCATCCTGAGGTGCCTCAGAGAGGTTTTCACCTTTGGATGCGTCCTTTCTTTTTTACTTTTTCATTGTCTAAAGGTGCCTTTCGGTTTTCACCTAGAGACTCATCTTTTTTATTTTGTTTACTCTTTTTCTCATTTTTGCGACTGGAGGGTTGAACAGATTCCCCAAAATATGCTTTGTTGTCCAAGTCAATGGTAAAACCAGCCTTATGATCCCCGTTAGGTATGCCTTCTCGTAGTCCCAGGAACTCAGCAATTGCTTCGTCATTCTCAAAAGTGTCTAAGACGGGTGCGTCTTGTTGATCCCAATCAATGAGCTAGGGATAAACTAAGGGCATGTCATCATCGGAGTTGTCAAAGTCTAATGGGGTCAAGGTAAAGATTGAATTATTCATGTGATTACAAAAGTCTTGTACCAGGTCCTCTTTACTCTTAGGTTTGGGTCTAGGTGGATGAATAGGTGGGCCTAGTGCCAAGGTTTGACTATCAGAAACAGGTGGCTCAGGTTGCCAAGAGGTAGGATCAAGTGATTCCCAATAGTAGTGTTTAAACCACTCTTCTTTTGTCATTTTCTTGGGTGGACAAAAATTTAAGGGATTGGGTGAGGAACTTAACATCAAGTCAAGTTCTCCAAATAACTTGTCAAGGTCCATGGAAGGAGTAGAGGATAGGGAATCCCACTCATAATCGTTAGAGTCGGGGGAGTCACAATGATATTGGTCCACTAGTTCGTGAGATGTCTTAATATCTTCTGAAGCACTAACTTCCTCAAGTAAGGGTAATGGGGTACTAGGAATGCCAATCTGAATTGGTTGAAACCCTAGCCCTACTCCTTTTGGCCACTGAGAAACAAATATTGGTTCAATTCTGCCATCTTGGTTTAAGCCTAAACCACTCTGTCCATCATATCCCTTGCTTTGCATAATTTTGAAACCCTTTCCATATAGATTTGTAGGAATATGAGCTAGTAAGAGTGGTTTCTCATCATCTTCCCTATATAGCTAGGAAGTGAGATCCTCTACATCGACAACCTCTTTGCTTAATTCACCCCATTTGGTGAAAGTTGTTGTGGGGGGAACATGTATAGTGATCATAGACTGTCCCCTACCTGTTGTAGGTAAACCATATGACTTAGGAGGAACCAAATGGCTAACACAATAAGAAGTCTTCATGTAATACTCTCCACAACCCTTGTCTTGGATCTCAACCCTAGGTGTGGTAGGAACTAAGGGTGAAGTAGTTGCTCGAGTGAGTGTGGATGGATCAACATAGGAAGATGAATTGGATGATGAGGCCGCTTGGTTCACTGGCACTTGGCATTGGGGGATCTCTTTTAGATTGGTGCAATACTGGAGAGGATCAGGATCACCATCTATAGTTATTTCGGTGCCATTGTAAGGGAATTTAAGACACTGATGATACGTGGAAGGGACTGCCTTCATGGCATGAATCCATGGTCTACCTAGCAGAAGGTTATAAGGGAGGGTGAGATCCAAGACCTGGAACTTTGTCTCCATCACCACAGGACCAATTCTGATAGGAAGTGTTACCACCCCCTTTGATTTTCTTTCCTCATCATCATAAGCTTTTATGACAATGCTTTTGGTCGTGTCCACGCATGCTTCTGAATACCTAATGCCTTAATTAGTTTTAAAGTACATAGATTTAACCCTGCTCCTCCATCTACCAAAACTCGTCTAACTTTGGTGTCATCAACAAGGACTTCTAGATGTAAAGGGTCATTGTGGTTCATCTTTTCAGTTGCATAGTCTTGTTCAGAAAATGTGGCATGGTGATTATTGGTCAAGTAGCCCACCATTTCCTGGAAACGATTGACATCTAGATCATTAGGGACCGTGGTGTTTTGTAAAGCCTTATCGAGGATAGATCGATGCTCAGGGGAAATACGCAACAATTCCAAGATTGAAATTTGGGCTGAGGTCTTCCCCAACTAGTCAAGTAGGTTATATTGTAACTTGGAAGATTGAGGTGTTTGCTGCGATGGAGGGCCCTAGATAATGAACCTAGTACGATGAGTATTGACCGCACACTCAGGATTAGCATTGATAGTAATGGTATTGATGTTTTCATCAGCGGCACGAAGGCAATGAATGATTTTTCCACTATCATAATCATGTTTGATACTCGCATAGTCGGCTGACATATTGGTCTTAGTACTCGAGCTGGGAACAGTTCCTTTCCCATGGTCATGTAGTGGGTCTGAAAAGACTTGATGATCAGTGTTTGATGACTTTTGTTTTTGTCCACTAACTTCGATAATTCTCCTTTCAACAAGATCCTGTATGATATTCTTCAGTTGTCGACAGTTTTGTAAGTTATACCCCTTAGTCCTATGATAATCACAAAAGGCATTGCCATCCCACCAAGCTAGTTTAAACTATCCTAGATCGTATTGTCTTGGTTCCTGCAGCTGTATGAGGTTATGCTGTAGCAATTGTTTGAACACCGACTCAATGGGTTCCCCTAAGGGAGTGAATTCACGTTTTTGAAATCTCCTTGGTTGTGGACGTTGAGTATTTGGGACCACGTTAGGAGGTTGATTGATAGCATTAAGCGTGTTGGCAAAAGTATGAGGTCCTTGTAATGTGAGGAGGGGTCCTGCTTGTAGTGTTTTAGCATCAACCACCCCATCATTGGTGACATTTTTGTTGCGAGACTAGAATCTTTTTCTGTCAGTGGGGGTGTTTTGTATGATTGGGTTTCTATTGGATGTTGATGTCTTGAGTTCACCCTTTTCAATGAGATCCTTCTCTATTATCACCCCTTTTTCCACTAGTTCCGAAAAAGATGTACAACAATGTACCCTTAAGTTACTCCTGAGTTTTGGATGAAGGTTTTCTTGAAACATTGTAACCTTTTGTTTTTCGGGTATTTCAACAGGACACCTACTAGCAATAGTTCTCCATCTCTGGAAGAAAGCAATGAATGTTTCCCCTTCGTCTTGCGTTGTGTGGCACAAGGTTGCTATATTTATCTCGTGGTCAATGTTGAAGGAGAATTGCTCCACAAATTTCTCAACTAGTTCACCCCAAGATCTAATGCCAGAATCTAGACCCAAAAACCATTCTAGTGAAATTCCTACAAGACTTCTTGGAAATAGCCTCATAAGATACGTGGGGTCATAAGCGACATCTATGCATATGGTAGAAAATTCCCTGATATGTTCGATTGGATTTCGTTTGCCATTGTACTTAGGAAGATTTGGTATGACATATCCGTGAGGGAAAGGTGTCATGTACAATGATCTATCAAAAGGGAATGGGCATCTGTCCTTTGTTGAAAATGATTTCTTAGTTGACACCGACATGTTATCCATTTGCATTTTTAATGCGTGCATTTGTGTTTGTAGGACATCAACTTGGGTCAAAGATGTGCTAGGAGGATTATGCGGATCAGTGTGGGTTTGGATTCAGAATATTGGTAAATGTGTTCTGGTCCGGAATCAACATAAATTGATGTTGACCTGAGATCTGTGTAAACGGATTCTGAGTGCCAATCTGTGCAAAAGGATTCTAATTCGGAATCGATGTAAATTGGTTTTGACTTGGAATCTGTGTGGACAGATTCTGACTACCAATCTATGCAAAAGGATTCTGATTCGGAATCGATGTAAATTGGTTTTGACTTGGAATCTGTGTGGACGGATTCTGACTACCAATCTGTGAAAAAGGATTTTGATTACCATATTGGAAGGAGGGAATGCCTCCTGTTTGTGTAATCCTTGGTATAGCTCTAGTGACTTGAGCACTAGGTATGGCCACCGACTGTGGTATGGGACTCATGATACTAGCAGTAGGGGTGGTTGTTGATTGCAGACTTTGGACACTGACATAAGGTGTAGAGGATAATGTTTTAGGTCTTTTACTCCCAACAAGAGGACCGAAGGGAGTGGACGATGAAGCCCCTACAGTGAAGTTAAATCCTGATGTCATGCTAGATGTACCAAATGGGGACGTATGGACTGTTGTACTCTGTGTAGATGTGGTAGATGGCATTGTTGTGCTGATATGAGGTATAGTAGTACTAGCAGTCGTGGTATTTGTCCCTTGTGTAGGTTGAGTTTGTAAGGTGCTGATATCAAATCCTGGAGGTAAAGTAGCACCTTCAGCTAGCAATTTTCCTAAAAATCGTTGATGATCATTTGCTAGGTACTCATCTACAAAAGAGGCAAACTCAGGGTCATGTGCGGCAGCCTCTATGTCCTCTACTGCAATATGTCCTTGAGTGTTTCTAGTGGTGAATTTGTCTAATAGAGTCTTATGAGGTCTCGAAGAAAATGGATTGATGAACTCGTTTGGGTTTGACATGTTTTCTCTCTCTTCTCTTAGACCTAGTTTCAACCATGTAAGACAAGCTCAAAATGCGGGAAATGAAAAACTATATCTACGAACAATATGACCCTAGTCTATGTTTTTGGGATTTTCATATGCAAAATAAGGAATGTCCTAGGATGACACTAGTCTAGACTCTAAAGATGCAAAAGTCTAAGCAAGACCCTAAAGTGATCAATTCTATAAACCCAAGATGAAGGGACCAACTGCCTAAAGTCAAACCAAGGTGTCAATTTAGTTAAGTCAAGGAACCAATGTAGGATGAGGATCAAAGAAAAATTGAGTTTCCTAACTAGACTGATGAGCTAGGAGGACTCTCTGTAGGACAAAGTATAAGATGATAAGACTAGGTTCAATGACAAATTTTGTTGACACTATGATTTTTCTAGAGTATAGATGGTGGGCTACTCCTAAAGTTTGTAAAAATGACCTTTCTAGAAGTCTAATGCAAGGTAATATGTATCCTAAGGTGCAACTAAACTCCTAACTAAGACAACTATGGTAATGACTAAATGAACCTAAAGAATGCAAAATTGAGCAAATCGTTTCAGGTTTCTGTTCAAGGACTATTTGTGTAAAGACAACTGAAACTGGTATAACCGTGTTGACTGGACAGTGACTGTGAATTTTGGTTTTCTGATAATCAGACAGATGCATCTTAGGATTTAACAGATGCGGTTCAAGTTTAACAGTTGCGGTCTTCCAGTGATCAATTGCGTTTCTCTGGTAAAGTTCAGTTTGACTCTGACAAATGCGGCTAACCTTTAACAGATGTGACTCGTACTGACAGTTGCAACTCAGAAAATAACGCATGCGGTTTTTCCAAAGCAATTGCGAGTTAAACTGGCAGATGTGACTCTAAACCTTATAGATGCGACTCAAGACTAAACAGATGTGACTTGAAATAACATTTGTGACTCATAATTTAACAGATGCGACTCTAAAAATCAATTTCCAGTTTCTGGTGAACAGTTGCGACTCTCTGTGAATTTTCAGTGACATGAATTTTAAACTGACTCCATTTTCTGTGATCAAATTTTGACAATCAAAGACAATCATAAGACAAAGTGTTTTTAGTTTCGATTTCAGACTCAAAGAACGTTTAAAGTGATAACAAACAAGCACATCCTAATAGGCCAAAGGCCTAGGGTTTGTATACTTGGTATAGCCCACTGAAATACCCCGGATTGGTGATAAACACCTTTCCTTCTCGAGAGTGGATAGCTTAGAAATTTGGTGGCATTGGCTCCCCTCCATGGCTCATTAACGTCTTTCGAGCACACCAATTTCAAATTCTTGGGTAATGACCTCCCAAGAACTGCTATCTCTACTCAAGGGGATCAGTAGTGAGTGTCTTTGGGCATGATACTGTACCCTGCACTATACCAAGCAACGGCCACAAATAGGTTGGTCTCTATAACAAAAGGTATTTAATTCGGGCATTCCATTCATGGGGTGTGATCCATATGGCGCGAGTCCCCTTTCGGATCCATCTCATCGGAACCACACTCGTGATTCTTGGGGTTTCCCCAAGAACCCACTTTTATATACCGGCTGGAAGTCCCTCGGGTTTAGGGTGCTACCGATCTGAGTCGTCCTGGGGTGAGTACTTTTCCCCACCAGAACAGGCCCAAGTTCTAGAGTTGGTAACTGTTTCTCTTACACCCAGGATCGCATAGATGCACAAGGGGAGATGATACTTTGATGTACCAAATCGTGAGGGTAACCAGACTTGTGCTTTCGCACCAAACATAGTAGACACTTGTTAATTTTAACCAAACGAAAGATTTTCTAAGCTACCAAACAATCTGTTTCAAAATTAACTAGGGTCTTCGACAAGCGTCCTGCAGAAAAGCTCATTAGTAATTTTCAATATTGTCTTCGTCAATCGTCCTGCAAACACTTGTTAACTCCAAAAGGCCACACGCTGAAGATAAGATATTAGTAACACAAAAATCAATTGAAAATTTCAGATTTTCAAGAATAGAAATAAAGTTTTTACCAGTCAATTGCGTCATTGTATTACCAGTCAGATGCGTCATTTCTTCTTCAATTGCGGCTCGAGAATTCAATTGCGGTTCAGGAAAATATAGATGCGTCATTTCCTCTGTCAGATGCGGTTCGTGAAATCAATTGTGTTTCAAGAAACTTCAGATGCGTCGTTCCATATGAAAAACCTGTAAAAACCAAAAATAAAAGATCTACGGATCCGTGAAGATGGTATCTTCACGTCGGGTTCATCAAATGTAACGCCATAGAAAGTGCACAAGACAACAAAGAAGATTAGAAGCAAACATGCAATACTAAAATCTAAGATGCAAATCTAAATGTTAAGCAACAAAGAACAAAGGAAAGTAAAACGTAAACAAATTGAAACAATCTCACCAATTTCAAACGTATTTCCATGATTCATCTCGATTGCCCTTCTCCATTTTGCTTGTGTAGTATAATTGCCCTCATTTTAGTAATTCGTGCAAGTATAGCCTAAGATAATGATTAGCAAAATATCGAAGATTCAAGACAAAGTGCTCTCAAAAGTCATAAGAATTAGCGAGAATATTTAGAGATTTCGAGAGAGATTGGAATGAAGAATGACAAATCAATTTATAGAAAATTGATTATTCGATGAGGTCAAGATTGAAAGATAATAGCGGTTGAGATCGAAGATTAGACATGCATTATGATAACTATTAGTAGTGACATGAGTGATACAAACTAGAAATAGGATTAAAGATTAAATAAATGATTTAATCTTTAGTTCAACAGAAGAATTATCTTTGCATGACAAAGATAAAGATTGATTAAATCAACTCTTGTTCGAATGCACAACATTTAATTAATTAAATAAGAATATTTAATTAATCCCATGTACACACAAATAAGTTAGAACTGGACGATTGAATGATTGAAAAAGAGATTACTCGAGAACCACTCGACATAAAATCAAGAGTTAACTGAGCGATTAAAATAGATGTCGAGTCGAGTAAAAGTGAATACTTAGATAACTCACATAATTATCTAAAATATAGAAGAATGCGTTAAAATAGAATTAATGAATTAAATAATTCATTTAATTCAAGACTCAATATTTGAAGAATAATTAAATAAATAATATTTATTTAATTAAGTGATGAAGGGATTTAAATGAATAATTAAATAAAGAATTTATTTAATTATAGTTGAAGTATGATAAAGAGTAAATTAAATAATGATTTATTTAATTTAACAAGAAGGTTAATTAGTAGCATAATTAAATAAAAAGCGTTTATTTAATTAATCAGATAGAATAAAGAAAAGTGTGAATTAATTAAATAATTAAGATTATTTAATTAATAGAAGAATTAAAGTTAAAGTGAATAATTAAATAATTAACATTACTTAATCATGACCATGAAGAATAGAAGTAATGAAGAATATGGAAGTCGCAGGCCTAAACCAGATTTCGGTGTCTACACAAAGATTCATTGAATTTACTCTTATTGTGAAGATTTATGAATCAAGATACTAGATCAGTATTGTTGATGGTCAAAATAACACAACGTTAAAATAGAATATTGCTACTCTATTTCTCCTAAAAAAGATAAATAATCTAAAACTATCTATCTCCCAAGGTCTCAGTAGTTGGTTCTCAATAATGTTGTTCATTCAGTGGTTTATGCAACTGTAATGTTCAAGGGGCCTGCTAGTAAATATTACAAACTAAATAGTGCAAACTAATCTAACATTTGGGGGGTGTAAATAAACATCAAAAGATAAGAAAGGGCTTAGGACAAAATTACATAAACACAAATTTCTTTAAATTCGGACATGCAGACTTTGTAATGAGAATTTTTAAATCAACTAAAACCATGAAATAACACAATCTACAACATAAGCCACACCACTGCATCCATTCATAGTGAAAATTTTAAAGCATACAACCATTCATCATCACTTTTTTTTACTTTCTTTTCAAATAAAAAATATCACAAGCTCACTAACAACGCTAACAAATCAACAAATATAAAGGAAACATCACCTATAAATAATTCAACGAAAATGATTTTAGATTCAAAATCTTCTATTGAATTTAATCGAATAAGAGAAATTTATGCACAACAAAGCTCACTGGCATACAAATAACCATTGTTCATTAAAATTATCACTATATTGACAAACTTTTGAAAATAACATAAATTGCATTAAAACTACAAAAGAGTATTTCTGAGTATTTTGCATAAAAGCTGTAAAAACTTTAAACCTATCAAATCTCTCATTTAGGCAGCTCATTTGACTTCAATCAACCAACCTTTACAATAAGGAGAGAATTTTTACATATAGATAATGCTTAGCACAAATTCCTCCTATCAAAATTCAAGATCCATAATCTGGGGCCCAGATCCACAATTGTAGGGACACCTAGTTAACTCTAAAAATCCACCTATGCTGAAACTGCTATAGATGAATAGGTGTACCACCTATTTCCTCAATCCAAAATTTAAACTTCTAGTCCTGACTCAGTTCTCTACTTGATCACCACGTGTTATTCCTAATCTGCCAACCCTGACTCGTAGTCATTCGTCTGTTCAAAACTACCTGAGAGTTTTACTATCAAAAAGACAACTGAAATTCCTTCTTCACTTTCCACCCTCTTGAGGGGTCCCACGGTACTCATCATAATTAGAGAAGACATTTTTCAATGCATTATCATCCATCCCATCAACCCAATTAGTTTTGAACGTTGTTTCTTCAAATTTCTTCCTTGCTGCAGCAACTATGTCCTTCAGGTGGCAAATGTTTGTGACTGCCCATTACATGTCAGTTCTAATGTCCAACAGCCTATCCATAAGCATTATATCAACAATATCTCCTTGTTTTATTATCCCATTGATTCTTTCTTCCCAAGCATCTTTTACATCTCCTAATGACTCAAGTCTCTGTTCAAGAGGTGAAATTTTACCAATTAATTTTGAAATGATCTCCTCAAAGATGCATGCCTGTTCCCATATTTCATGAATGTTTTGGAGCATGGAAATTCTCTATTTGAGTATATTTTGCATTTTGAAGAAATATATTAATGGATTTTGAAACAAAATTAGGGCCTTCATCCCCCTGAATCTGTGATTGGACTAATTCCTCATTAGAAATTTTAGCAATCACCCTTAATTTCCCCAAGGACTTCCTGAGTTTCTCTTCATATTCCCACCATTTCCTTATGGACTCTTCCATTTATCTAACGAACTTAAGAGCTGCATAATAAACTCCTCCACATTCTCATTTATATAAGACTTAAAAACATTAAACCAGTTATCAAACCATGCGGATTTCTTTTTCATTTCATTAAGGCTATCCACCTCTTTTCTGGTCATTAAAATTGGGGACTTTGATGGTGTAGGCTGTTCAGGAGTGGATGAAATTAATTCCTTTATAAATTTCTTCATTTTTCCCACTTCTTCCTTAAGCTCATCCTTGGCTTGTTTATCTTTAATCAATCTGGACTTAGTGGTGGTGGCAACAATGTCTATTAAATTTATCTGTTGACTTCTAGTATGCTTTCCTAGATTAACATTACTTATCTAATAATCCTCGGGATGCAACTCTCTATCATCATTGTCAGCCATTGGAGTAGCAATCTATGCTACCAAATCACCTTCAACAGTTAACTTGGTGGAGTGCACAACACGAGGCTTCTTCTTTGACTTCACCTTATCTATTTTAGTCCTAATTTCATCCCATATCACGACATGAGCCTATACTTGATGCCTTTTCTCCAAATTTAGTTTCAACCAAGTGGGTGCAGCTAGTTGAGTGGCTATCAGTTGAACATTAGGAGGTGTAGTGGATGTAGGTGTAGAAGAAATAACTTCAATTGTTTGCTAAGAAATTCCCCCCTGAAGCTCCTCTTGCTCCCATTATAATCTTTCCTGCTCTTTCCTTTCATTCTCAGCTTTTATCTCTTCCATCCTTCTTATTTCTTCCTCTTTTTTAGCAACCTCTTCTTTATCCTTCAGTCTCTGCTGCTCCAAATTCTTAGCCCAAAGCTCTTCCTATGTTTCCTTTTCTTGACCATCCTTCAATTCTTGCTCACGAGCTTGTGCTTCTACTTTATTTAATGCCCTAACCGCTTCCTCTTCCCGAGCTAGCTCCTCAATTTTCCTCTTTTGTTCTTCTTTTTCTTAGGTGGCTTGTTTAGTAGCCATTTGTCAGGTATTATTCATTATTTCTTTTTGTTCCCTTTCAGTTACCACATCATTTAACTCCATCTCTGCACTATGTAGACTACCCACTTCAAATCTTGTTTCCTCCTCTCCTGGTTCCTCCTCAACCTTCTTCAAACACTCCTCCCATTCAGGTCCTTCTCCTTCCTGAGATGAAGTTCCTTCAGAATCTGAAGAAATTTCTGTTATACAACTATAGAAGGTTCTTCTCTTTCAATAGTTGCAGTCTTTGAAGTTGTTGGCACAGTAGGAGCACTTCCCTTAGTTTGTGGAGGAAGAACAACCTGTCTCTCTGCATAAATCTCCTCAGTAGGGTGAACAACAAACAAAGGTACAACAAAAAAACCAGAAGTAACACCCACAACCACCACCTCATAAGTAACTTTTTCTTTACACAAAGCATCATCAATCTTCTGTAAATAAATCTCTTCTTTTGTTTGTGGAGGCTCTTCGGTGGCTACTTCCATCGTTGTAACACCTTTATTCAATATTTTATATTGTTTAGTCTATGCAGAGGAAGTGGGTTCACTGCTAGAACCTCTTTTCTTTGATACCCCAACTCTTGGCTATTTTTAATGGAGTTCAATCCATTTCAAGCTTTTGTTTATCACTACCTATGACACTTTTATGATTTTAGTCTCTTCCTTTTCTCCCCAATTGATGGGTTGTAAGCCTTTTGTAGCGACTTGGTCTATATCATACCAGGGATCAGGAGTGATCCCATCATCTATAGTGCCTTTAGGAATATCAGGTTTAATATCAAAATCCCTCATCTCGAGAATTGTTAATCTCTTGTAATGCTTTTTCCTTACTTCAAACTGATCCTGAAGATTAGCCCAAAAGTCTTCAAGAAGAGGAATATGCTAAATAAAGTGAGAGGGGTACAACACATGCATTTTCTTCTTAGGATCATAATTCTTCTTGCTAGTATTCTTCTGTAAATTCAAAGCCTGGAACTCCCCTATTGTTGATTTAGCCATTACTAATGAAGAACAAGAATAAAATCCCAATTTCAAAGGAAAAGGATGAGCAATCGTCTTATGTTGCAAAGAGAATATAGCATTTACTTCCGCAACATGCCTATCAAATTCCATAAGAATCCACCTGTCCCCACAACATCTTGGCAACTTAAAAGGGTGGCCATCAAAACCAAACAACTTGAAATAAGTAGACTTGGGGTATTAAATAAACCAATACCCCCATTCTTGAATAAACTCCATGGCTTCCCATGACAATCTAAAACCAATTTCACTCGTGAGCTGATTTATAATCACATATAGGAAAGCATCATTGACTCGTTTAAAGTGATTTTATAAAGCCTTTAGCTCAAGTTGGTCATAATACTCCCAGACCTTCTTTTGATCTAGGTCGTCATCCATTGACCCTTCAGTGTTCAATCTAGGAAACCTTCCCATCCTCATTGCACAATACACTACGTAAGAAGACATGTAGAATGTCTTAGTCTGTGTTACCTGGAGGAGTTAGGCATGAATTTTATCTGAAATGATTTTCCCCCAGTCCAAGTGTTGCTTTCCATCAATAATCAATTAGATGAAAGGAAACATCTAGTGTTAAAAAATATGATAATTTTCTTTTCCAAATGCTCTAGCCAGCAGTGTGATAATATCTCCTATGTCTTTAGAAAATTCTGACATCTTAGGATTGGGTAGCACCTTCTTTACTAACTTCTTCTCCTTCTTCAGCCACCGTTTATTGATAAGTTGTTTGTTTCCTTCCACATCCCTGTTCCATAGTTCATTTTCTTGAACCTCAGTCATCATCTTTAGATTAGGGTAAGGAGGGAGGAAAAAGACATGTCTAATCATGGATAGTGTTAAATCAATGATAACATTACTCTGAGCATCAATACACTGTCTCTGAGTAGGGTTATATGCCTTTGCAGGCATTAGGATGAACTCAAGACACTGTACAACTATAGGAAAACTAGCTACATGGGCTACTCCCAATTTTTCAATTCTCCTTACTCTTGGGACAACATCCTCTGAGAATGTATCCTTGATGAAATGCTCTAAATCCATGTGTCCCACCAATGTGTCAGTTATATTCATGACTTCAAAGTCCAATTTTGATGGAATTGGGTTCCCTTGATACTTATACTTCATTGAGTAAGGCACTTGTTTAGGTTTTAATCACTTAGACCTAGCTCTCTTTGATGTTCCCTCAGATGTTCCCTCAATAGGGACTTCCCTAGTATGCACTTCCTCTTCAAAGTCATAAATTTGCTAGTTATCTTGCAATTTTTCGTTATTAGGCAACAAAGAAAGTCATATGAGGAGTAGCTTAAAACACAAGCATTCATATGACCTCCATATTAATTCAAGTTAGAATCCAATTCAATAATTTAACTCATCATTTTTGGGCTTCGGGTTCAAATCAAAACCAAGAACTTAGTCATTTTAAATCATGAATTGAATTATGTCGAGTGTCAGGATCGGGTCGCGACTAGGTACCATACCCATGTTAAAAGAGATTTAGTACAATTCTAGAGTCTGATCCCACAATGTTTAGGATTGGGTTGTGAATAGGCACCTAGACATATGATATTAAGGTATTAGTGTGAAGTCTGATCCTGTAGCATTATTGGGAGTCGAGATCAGGTCATGACCAGGAAGTGATAGTTCAACAAGATCAATGAATGGGATCGTAGAGTTCCGATCCCAAATTTGAATCGGGGTGCAGGATCGGCTTGTGATTTGGAACTAGACCCATCCAGAGTGGAGAAGTGTAAGTAGCTTCCTGAGTTTTGAACCTGATAAGATATTGGGAGTCGAGATCAGGACTCCGTTATGAATCAAGTCTAAAAATGCATAATCGAAATAGGTCAAGTTTTGATCCCGACTCATGTCAGGAATCAGGATCAGGGTATTTTCAGGTTCTTGTACCAATCAATGTTTTGAAGGTTCAATATCAAAACAAATTCTGACCCTGATGGTAATGCGGGGGTCAGAAGAGGGACTTGGAAGAACATCTTAGTCATCAATTTTAACCAAACTCACGGTATCGGTCCAACCCCTGATCCCAATGGTTATGTGGGGATCAAACAAGTGGAGGAACCGATATCGGGCAATAGACAGGGCTAAGTGTTGGTTCAATTCCCAACCCTAATGGTAATGTGGGAATCGAGAATTGAAAGGGCGATGGATAATGAAGGTGATAATAAATATAACAGTATTAGAAAACATGCCTTCATGATTGGGTTATGTGTGGGATCAATAATTTTTATTTTATAATAGTTGGCACTTCAAAGTTAACATTTAAACCAGTCCAACCCAAACATAGAGCAAAACCGTAGACAACTAGGGCACAGTGAGATGGACAAATCCCGCGACCAAGAGACAAGATGATGACACAAGAACATGAAAGAAATGCACAATGAACCCAACACGGGTTCAAGAGCGAAAGAAAACACACCAAAGGGTGCAAAAGAAAACACAGAACGACAAAACAAAGCTGAGTGAGGAAAAAAATAAAACAATGAAAAGAAAACGAGAACACAAGAGAGAAAAGCAACCAGAACAGAAGAAAAAACAAGAAAATGAGGAAAAAATAGGAACAAGAACACCTACCTTCAAATGCACCCAAGAATTTTGGCAGCATGTTGAGAAATCGCAGAGAATTCCTCAAACCCTAGCTCTCTGTTACTCTTGTTCTCGTCACAAAACTCCTCAAATAAGAATGGATGGAAATCGAGGAGCAACGAGGTTTAAAAACCTATTCACATGTGCGAGTGGTTATGACATTAATGGTGGGTTGGTCGTGTCTCAGGATTCGAGCAGAGTAATAAAACCAGGTGCAGTTATGAAGGTAAGTGGAAGTCAGGGTCGGAGAACAAACTGAGACTGAACATTCACTACGTGCAAAGTTCATTCAATGAACTGCGACCTAAAACCTGACGAAAAAATAAGACATGATGGGGATTGGGAATCGAGTTGTGAGATGAACCTAGAACTTTGAAAATTTAAAAGTACAAGTTGCAGTCTGAAGTCCGATCCTGAAAGACAAAAGGAAACAAGAACTAGGATCAGGACTCAAGAGGGAACGAGAACCCTCAAAAGATGTAAAGTTCAGTCACGGTTCGAAGTTCGATCCCGATGCAAAAAAAGACATGAAAGGATACAAAAGTCAGGATCGAGCCAAGAATAGGAACAAGAACTTTGAAAAGTTCTTGGTTCTAGTTTCGGTCTGAAACCTGACTCTGACATGAACAAAGCACACAAGGCAAAAGAGGGGACTAGAATCGGGACATGCACAAAAAATTATACTTCAAAAAAGCAACAAGTATGAGTGTCGGTACATGGTCCGACCCAGAACGAACAGAGAAAAAAGACAAGGAAAAAGATGGGGCCAAGAATGGAACATGAACAAGAACTTGAAATTTTGAAAAGTAACAAGTGCATGTTCCTTCCCGAAACCTGGGCCTAAAAAGAAAAAGAAACAAGGACTTAGGAGGAAAAACAACAACTCCTAAGACCCAAACAAAAACACCAAGGACAAAATATCACAAGGGGGGCCCATTTTGACCAAAAAACAATGGGGTGGTTATGCAAGGCATAACAATTGGCAACTTGATTAGGAAAATGGTTTACCCATTTTCAAGATACTGAGGAATTCAGTCACCCATAACCTTTGGTTTATGAACATTTTAACTTGAGTATGATCAGTTGTGGAAAATAAGGTTGAGTTGGAATCTCAAATGTAAATCCACACTAACCACGTCAAATTTGAGTGTGTGCATGTATGGTGCATCTCTTTCCCTAAAGGTTCTTCCTACCTCTAAATAATTGTATTTAAGATTCAGGCTATGTGAGTTGAACCCTTCTGACTGTCATGCAATGATATCTTGGGTATTACTCGACTGCTAGCCAGGCGTCTATAGCCCCAATAGAGATACCTCTAGTTCTCTCAAAGCATTTCTCTATTTCCAGCCAAGCGTCCATAGCCCCGATAGAGATACTTGAATCACCCTTCTCATATTGAGTTTTTCTATCTAATGGAACTTCAAATTTTTTCTCCTTGTTTTTACTCATGCCCTTCATTATGTCTCTGGTCTTTCATGGTGTTGGAAAATTTTTAGGGGTTGGGGTTTTAGCTTTTCCTACATGTAAAACCCTTGTGTTATTTTACGCCTTGGTCGGGATCTATCTCTCTGTTACTATTGGAGGGATTTTAAAAACATCTTATGTCCTATCGGTTCGTCTAGGCCTAGTCCCTTTAGTCTTAATATTTTATCTCCTCTGCGGGTTTTATTTTTCTAAGTCCTGGTTAGCCCTGTGTTTCACGTTTTTAAAACAACGTATGTCGTTGTTTTCCCATCCGCCTAGTGATGTTCCCTTGTCCTTTAATGAATGTTTTATTTTGTAGAGGTATGAAATTCACACTATCGTTGATCATTTGCCTTTAGAAATCAATGGTCGCCCGCCATCCCATGATCGGGAATTGTAGGATTACGAAACCATGGGTGGGCACCACGTGTCCTATCTGGGGGATCAAACTTTCGCCACCGCTGATCAATTACCATTTGATCTCAGTCGTTCCCCGCCATCCCGTGATGGTGCTTTGGTTGATTGCAAAATCACAGGCGAGCGCCACATGGATTTCCTTGGTGAGGATGATGAAGATAAGTTTGTATGCCGTCGATCAATTATTGTCAGAAATCAATGGTTGCTCGCCATCCCGTGATTAGAAATTGCAAGATCGCGATATCACAGGCGGGCACCATGTGTCTCATCTGATGAAGCCGAAAGAATAAAGGAAATTCTTTCTAGCCTTAATGCATTAAAAGGCGGGTTACTAAAGTGCTCTTAAGATGCACATGCTTCAAATCGATGGATATGTTATGATCTTGATGGAAAACCTGCTCAAAGGTTAACGATAAGGCTGGCGACTGTGTTGAAGCAACGAGATCACCGATGTTCAAGATCAATGGTTGCCCACCATCGTGCGATTAGAAGTTGTAGGATTGCGATATCGCGGGCGACCGCCACATGGAATTCCTTCATAGCATATGATATGGTGGGCCCCTTATTTCCAAGTTGGTGATTATGTCAGCATGTTTTGAAGGTGGTCGTCGATGATTTGATCAAACTAAAGAATCG
>VDFB02008599.1:0-105834 GCA_007258455.2 Sequoia sempervirens
TGTAAGAGACATAAGTGGGTTGTCTTTTGTGCAGTGTATATATTTTCTAGCTTTTTCCTGCTGATTTTGTATAAATTCCCTTTGCTTGTAAGCTTGTAATTGATAATACATTTCCCACTTATGATTAAGGATTTGTCTCATTGAGCATGCCAAAGCTTTCTAGGCCATGTAGACACTAAAGGAAGTGGCATGGCACATGATAAAGACTATTTGGAAAATAGAAAATGTGGTTCTTCAAATTATTGATCTCTTGAAAGGCTTGCAATAGGTGCATCTCTGTCACAACAAAAAGGAATCATATTATTGTAGTGGACCTGTTTTTTAATGAAGATTTTATAGATAGCCATGCACAGTCTTCATTGGTCAAACCTCTTGTCCACCTTACAACTTAAGATTGATGGAATTAGAGAAACCACCTATCCACAATGATAACTTGGTCAAACTCCTACTGGAGCAAGGGAAAACCTTTGGGAATTGAGCTTAGAAATTTGTTCATTTATAGTCATCACTTCTTTGTTACTACCCAAAATGGAAGTTTACCCTTTGGCTTCTTTTCATGTGAATCATTGGCTACATTAAAATCATTGTTGTCTCATGGCCTCTTAAACCTTGCTACTTGCAAACAATACATTAATATCATTATGAATTCTAAGGACCCCACTTGTGGTGAGCCCAACTGGCTCCTCTCAAACCCCTGTTGTTTTGATTATCTTTTTGTGTTCTTTTTTAGTTTTTAAAGAAAGTTTCTAGAGAGAAATAGAAGGGGCTCAACATATAAAAGCTCATAAAACTCAGAACTGAGCTTAAATTTACCAAATGGAAGTGTAGAAGGTATTAAATAACCGAAACAAAGAGATTACAAATTTCAGACATACCCGAAATGCTCCAGATTATTTTAATAAGAAATTATTCCAGTTTCCCAGCCAAGAATGATGAAAACTGACAATTTCAAGCGTAGAATTCAACTGAATGCAATCTCCAGCCTGAAAACTGAAGCAAATGAAAGGAACAAGCTAGATGCCAATGAAGGAGATGAGAAACCCTCAATAAAGAAGGCGTTTCTCCCAGAAAAATCCAAACGCCCTTAATCTAAGAGCCACGCCCTTCAAGAAGAAACCATGCCATCTGCAAGGAAAGAACGACCATAATAGGAATGATCACCAGATGAAGATAGGCGCCTGTCTCACAACCCCTCCTATATTTTATTGAAGAACTCTACTGAATATGCACAAAAATCCCTGATTAAGCACTGTAGAAACTTCTGAATTGAAGCCCCCGCTGTTGTAATCATTCAACCGATCTTTCACAATCTCACAATCACAGATCTGTGAAGAGTTTTCGTTCTTCAGAGATAAGCAAACTCCTGAAACCCTTGTCTCAGAGAAGCAAGAAAAGCCAAAGCCAAGAGAAATGTCAAATAGTCAATAATAGAGTTGTAATTTCCTTTGGCTGCCTTATATGCACAAAAAGGCACGCATCTCCAAAAAGTGACACCAATTTCACTTTAAAATACATTTAAAATGTATTTTAAACATTTCAATAGTCAATGAATAAATAAATGGGGGCCCCTTTTGATAAAGTGTTTTAATTTTCACTTAAATAAATTTAAGTGAATTCTTTATTATAAAGTCAAATTAACTTTATAATATTCCATTAAATAAAGTTGAAACACTTCAATTTCACGAGAATATTAATATCTCGCTCATAACCTGTCGTATTGACATGCCGTCAGAAGCTGTCAATCACTGAATTGCCAAGGCCTACTGTGAGCCAATCATTGAAGACAAAGGATGAGAACGACAAAACCCATCAAATAATGCCACTGACCCTCTAACCAAAACCGGTTAGCCTACAAGGGTCCAAGAGATAGGCTAACACACTGCTCCCGAGAACTGACTAGAGTGGGGACATCACAACACTCCTCTTTTGTTCCTCCACCATCAGACTATTCTTTGGACAAAATTATCAACATTGCTTATTCCATTTCAAGAGCTAGAACTATAAACAGGAGCTTTTCCTACTTTACAACACCTATCCCCTTTTTTATGACTTTTATGAAAAACTGAACCCACATTAGCTAGAAGGCTTGGCCTATGGTAATGTATAAAGTCCAATGTACCATGATCCTTATCTCAACGAGGATGATGTCACAATGGAAGTTGCATTCCTACAAACATAATGGTTGATTGGTTGTGGATGTGTATGTTTTCTTGCTCGGCCTCCCTTCTCTTCCATAGTTGGAAAATCCCAAATAACCCTCTTCCTAAAAAATGTGCCTGCCTTCTCCTCAAATCAAGTACACCTCAAAAATTTGCAACTTAAAATTACTTCTACGATGCACCTCCCAAATTTATGTTGCATTATACCTTGATCCTAGTTCATCTATGCCCCCTTCCCTCAACCACTTGCTTTGCACACCCTAGGAAAAAATGTACTTTTCTTTTTATCACATCCTAGCCCTACTCTAAGCTCTTTTTGAACCACCACTATAAACCACAACATGTTCTTCAAGCTTTTTCACTTTATAGCATTTCAACACTGAATCCTTATAATGAACCTTTATTACATTTTGTCCAATCCCTAACTAACCTCATTCATTCAAGGGACAAGAGGATAACAATGATCATAGTTTCCTCTACAATATTAGTAGCCTTCAATATATGGATAATACCCATATATTATTACAAAAAAAAATTCTTTAACTTGAAGAACAATTGACATGATGATAATGTGTAGCTGTTCAAGCCTCAAGAAACTTTGTACACACCTTGACAATCTAATACACCATGTAATGTCCCTTACTTGACTTTGCCCTAGAATTCGCTTGTTTAGGGTTAGGGTTGATCAATCGGATAACACTTCAATGGGATAATTCCTGGCTAAAACCTACATTCACAATATGAGCAAAATTTCCACATATAAATGTCATGTTAGCATTAATATCTAGATATCCAAAATATAAACATAATCACAAAAGCAACTATTAAGACATAGGAGTGGCATGGATAGATCCGCCCGAAGTCTTTTGCCAAGCCCAAGAGGTTGTATACCACAACTCTCTCTTCTCGGCGACTTAGTACCTGTTTTCTCCACCCATCTCATCACCTTGGAAAACACTTAACCTATTGGGGGAAGCCAGTGGAGCTTATAAGTGGTCTAGGCCTACCACCCCTTCATGGCTCATCTCTTCTTTGATCCGGACGGAATTGAGTGGGATCTCCACCCCTCCATGGCCCACCCATGCCTTTGGACTGGGCGGATCTTAAGTGGAATTTGCCTCATCCATGGCCCATCCTTGCCTTGGGTTCCGAGGGCGGATTTTAGGTGGGGTTTTTAGGCACCACTTTTCTCAGGCCCTTCCTCCTGAGCAGGTTTGCAAACACTCAAACAATATTTAAGCAGTCAAATACATTTGCATTCACCATTGATTCTTATCAAATCATTTCATAGAACAATTATAATCATGATAATACTAAAGAAATCATTGCACTAATAATCAGATAAGCACATCTAGTTTGTATATTCAATTCTAAATTAATGGAGAAACATATATATCTGCATAATGTTAGTCCTATCAATATTTCTTTCTACTGATATGTAAATAGCACATGTGAACATGTATCAGCTAAAAAGACAGTAAATCGATAAATATAGAACTCAAAAATAATCATATCAGAATTGTAGCAATTTTAAATCCTCAGATTCTCTACCCTAGGTTGTCTATACATGGGGCTTGCAAACTATAGTTTATCGGCCTGAGATATTCATGGGTTAGACATAGCCTAGGAAGCAGTCAGATTGGCCTATAAAGATAATCCATTTGTCATGTCCCCAAATTGGAGGTGAAGTGATTTAATTAATTTAATTGATTAAGTTGTCCAAATTAATGATATTTCAAAAGGATAGCTTAATTGATTATTTTAATTAAATATTAGATTAATTATTTATAAAGTTATTCCAATAAATTAATATCAAAAGGATGACTTTATATTTAATTAATTTAATAAAGTGACTAAATAAAATAATATATTATAAAGTCACTTTGGAGAATCTGACACCTGTCAGTTGAGAATCCTCCATTGATGACCTCAGAGCTCCTATTTTAGCTTTTGAAAAAGCAAAATAGACCCACCAAAGAAAAACTGATCTTCTGACGATTCTGATTGGACCAGCTTGATGAGGAAGTATTTTCAACCAATCAAAATTAGTTTGAACCCTGGAAGCCGAAAATTCTATTTTAAGAAATTTTTGCCAACATCCATTTGAGAAGAAAACCGGAAAACCCATAAAAAGTCTAGTTTTTGAAACTTTCTATTTTTAGAAAATTTCCTAAAATTTAGGGCCGAAAAACCGAGATCTGGGTTTTGTATAAAACTTCGCTCTAAGCAGACCTAGATCACCAGATTTGAAAATTTTGAGCTTTTGACCAACATGCGTGACATGCAAGTTTCCATTTTTCAACCTTTTTGACAATTTTTGACAAGACTTTTACCAATTCTTTCAAAATGCCTTAATGAAGCAAAATTTTTAATTTGGGGTACAACAATCCTATCAAGTTAATACTTGCATACCATGCGTGGTGTTTAAGGGAGTCAAGGAATGTTGAAAAGGTGGCAGACATGTGGAATGAGTCGATTATGGGATTAGAGCGGGTATCATTACTGAATTCTACATATAAATTCCAAGCTTCGTGAATCGCAAACCTATGTAATCTTGGTGCTCACATTTTCTATAAGCGGCTAGCATAAAACTGAACTCCTAAAGGACTTGCGGCTAAGAGTGGAATATTGCTGAGCAACATCAAATGATGAATGGTCAATGGTTGATGTGGAATATAATTTCGTTGCCTACTACAAGTGAAATGAATGTGTGCTAAGTTGTATCTAAGTAAAAGGCGCCACATGAATTTATGAATAGAGGGGAACGTGTTGGGAGCTAGTTCGAAGGAGAACAAAAGAGACATGATTCAAAGTATGAATATTAAAGTTCTTATTGCTGCGCCATTCCCTATTGGGGAAGTTGTGTCATCACCTTTGGCTATTGCACTTAGTATAGTTTGAAAATGCTGAGTGGTTTATTCTTGCAGATCAATCATTATTTACAAGGGCAACTTTATAATTGAAGTGGGACATTGGAGTAACATTGATAGAAACCTTCTATAAGCTGGGCATGGGAATATTGCGGATAGACAACCATTCCAATGTTAATGTCACTAGCAAGAAGGCAGATGGCTACTTGTAAGGTCAGAGATGCTCTTTATTTATTGCTAAATCTATAAATATAATTTCTCTTGAAATAGCTTGTGTTCCATAAGTTTTAAAAGATGAATTCAGTTTGAAGTAGAAATCTATCAATGAATGACATATGTGAATACCTTGCCTTATAATTATTGCAATGAAACTTTTACAGTTGGAACACACAAATCAGAAAACAACTAGAAGCATGTAAACCATTTGATAAAATACCTTTGAGGAAAGGTGCAAAGGTTATTAAGCCTAGCTAGAGTTCTTACAACTCTAAAGATCTGCTTCACTGGCCCTAGTGTTGGCAGGAGTAAGTCTATTTCATGTCATGATATGTAGGCTTGTGAAGGTGGGATTTTTCTCTAACAAATTTTAGTAGTACAAATGGTTATTGTTGCCGTGTAAAGTTCTGTATAGCTTCCCCTAAGGGAATGTATCTCACTAAAAATTGGAGAGAACACTTGCAAGCTACTTGTGGACCAAAAATCTAGGGAATGATTTCAATGCCATAGGCAGCCAAAGATAACTACTAAAGATGATAATGATAAATCAAAATAGGCATAGAATAATAAAGGTAATTAGTATCTGATCCAAAAGATAGAGAAACTGTAATATCCCCAAAGGGATCTGCCCTAAAATTCTGATTTTTATTTCTGCTCAAACTCTAATTCTGATTTCTGATTTCAAACAAAATATCACAGCGAACATACAAGTGCCCAAACATGACAAATAAACATGCCAAATGATGCTACCAATTGATATTCATATCAAACATGAAATCCACCATGAAAAACACAAGATAGGGCATCCAAATGCAACATATAGATATGATTTTCTCTAGATAACTTCTGCTGTTACAAAACTGAATATTCTAGACTGATCTTACAAAGAACTCAAGGGCTCAAACATGCCAAACATATGCCCAGATTTCTACTCTACAAATCAGATCTGGAATTACGATTATGCATACCAAATATATGCAAAATAGTCTTCAAATATCAAACCCTAGATGGGCGAAATTCCTCCTTGGTAAGTGCTTAGGATTTGCTGCTCCAAATATGCTCCAAATAATGCAAAATCGCCCTCCAAAGGTGGGTTCTTAGATTTTCTCCAAAGTGGCGCTCCAAATTAAGGAAAAACCCTAATGCGATATGCTCACAAAAATGCCACAACAATGCTGCTCCAAATCTGATTATGCAATGATGCTCCAAATCTGATCTGCAAATCTGATTAGACAATGATGCTCCAAACCTCCAATATCTCCAATGAAGTGCAATTAGAACTCCGTTATGAGTCCTCCACAAGATGAGCTAGGTTTTTGTAATGTCCCCTTTTTAGCTCGTTCCAGTTTCTAGGTAGATTAGCCTATTAATTGGCCCTCGTAGGCTAATGCAGTTGGTCAGAGGGTTTTTTTGGTAGATATCAGAGGGATTTTTTCTCCAGAGCTTTGGGTGGTTCAGGATTGGCCTTCATTTGGTGTTTTAGGGCTCAGTTTCACACACTTACTATTTATAGTAAGTCTCTTAGTCAGTGGAGTTCCGTGTTACTATTTATAGTAAGGCACCTAGACGTGTTGCGGAAGCAGTGTTGATCCCAGCATTCAGTTTGCCTGGCGAAATAAGGATTAATGTGCAAGTTATATCATTTAATTATTATTAAAGGTTACTTTAATTGATCGACTTCTTCTTGAGAGTTTATAAAAGGGGTCAACCAAGGCTATTGTTAATCATTCAAGATTTTGATATTGGGTTTTGAAGAGTTTTGTTGTGGAGAAGAAGAAACCTAGGGTTTTAGCCTTTTCTGCCATTATCAGCTTTGGAGAGTGTAGCTGCTTCGAAGTTTGTGCATTCTGAGGTTGTGAAATACTAGCTGAAGATTGCTTGTGAGGTTGGCTTCATCTAGAAGTCAATATTGTGCTTCATTGAAGGATTAATCAAGGGTTTCAGAGAATATTTATTTGCAGGTCGTAAGGTTTGAAGCTTATTTTTGGAGGATTATTGTTGAAGATTTATGCTTGCATTGGGAGATCGATTTCTTGAAATACATATTCAGATTTTAAATATCAGTTTGGGGAAGAAAATAAAAATCACAGTTGGAAGTCGAATTTGTGGCTGAGAAAGGAATCCAACTTCTTCATGTTGAGGACGACTACAATACAACAGTTGTGATCTCTTAGGGAGGTCGATTTGGGTGATGATCTTTGGAAAACTTGGGCACAGCTGGTGGAGGTTCAATTTTACTGTTTGAAGCCTATAAAAATTCAATCCTGAGATAAGAAGTGACGCCTAGCAGTTAGGAGAGAGGTCACTGCTAACAGGGACCTAGGAGGTCGACTTTCAAGGAGATATTGATTAGTTTTATGTGGCTGCATTTTCATCAGACATGGCAGAATTTCCAAGTTTCATTTGATATTTGAAATTTGTATGTAGCTTGCATATATACACATTTAGTTGCAGCAGAGATTGACACTATCATAGTGGCTGTGGTTACATTCATTCATGTCATTGTAAGCCAAGAGTCTTGGCATAACATTGTAATCAAACTGCAATTCTTTTCATGCATCATAAATAAGGAGTGGGAAATAAATAGTATGCTTGCCAAGTGTTTGTAGAAGTGCCTACTAGCTGTAGGTGACATTTGCATTCATTTGTAGTCATCTATGAACATTGAAACACCAAAAAGAATTGTTGCATTGCATCCTTATTTTACATCAGACATTTGTACAAGTTTATTTAAGTTTATTTCATGCATATTATCATCATCTACTTTAAAAATATCAGAAAGAGATTACAATCAGCAAGTGCAAAATTTGTGAGACAACTATTTGACCATATTCCTCAAGGCCCAAATTCAGAAAATAATCATTAGAAGTGCAAAATTTCAGTTGGGGAGAACATGGGTTCTTACAATGGTCTTAGAGCGGTTTCCTACCATCCTATTGGGGAAGTTTCTTACATTTAGAATAGAGGGTTAGTTGATGCAGTTGTGAATCATGGGTTCCAAAGATGATGTTGCTTATAGAGAGTACCTTGCACTCCCACAAAAGATTAGAAATGATCTTTCCTTCGATTGCTATATGGAGCATCAAATGGATTATAGCAAGCAAAAGAGAAAATTTAAGAAATGTGAGCAGCCAAGTGTACAGAGCATCTTGAACAATATCCAGCAAGAACTTATGCTTTCACAACAAAGATTAGCTCGTAGCTTGCAGAAGTATGAAGATTCCATTTCAAGACGAACCCCATCACAATGCGAAAATGAGAGACTTGGTGTATCTACAAGTGAAGTATCCAAAAGTCTCTATGATGAGTTTGGTTTAAAATGTGATAAATTAGCAGATAATGATTTTCAACCAGCAGGTGAACATGGGGTTAAAACTGAAGTGGTTGTTGACAAGGAAATTTTACAACGTGAAAATAGTATGGTGGAGCCCTAGAATGATACTCACAGCATTCGAGAAGTTGTTATCAACACTGACAACAGTTATGATTTTCATGACAGTAGTGAGGTTCCTTTGCATCAACGTGAGACAGCAATTACTTCACATGAGGGTGATGGTTCTATGGAGTTGTCAAAGGAAAATACTCAAGATTTGAGTATTACTGATGCATTTTGTGTTGAAGATTCATGCCACAACAAGTCTGATTTTTCAAAATAGACCATGGAAAACAAATCAAAAAATCCATCCATTGGAAATGAGTCCCATGATCGTTCTTTGGATGGACATGTAGTTACTGTGGAAGAGGAAGTGGGTGAAGATATTGTCAAAATAACAACTTCTACAATGTCTTTTGAGCCATCGTATGAGGTACATAACAGCAGTACCTTTGATGATTTTGTGTGCAAAGTTGATAGCACACATGATGCTGCTTGTCACATAGTGAGCGATGATGATTCAGCCTCATATCATTGTGCAGACTATAAATCAGAGAATTTGTGTGGGAGTGATAAGTCCCAGGGTCCTCATCATTTGGTAGGGCAACTTAAGGTTAATGACAAAATGATTGCTACAGCCATAGAGCATTTTGATGTTGCTCGTTAGATGTTGGCTACTTGTGGTTGGAGTACTCCCGTGATAGATGAGCACTATGATAGTGGTCTTCCCCTTGCAGAGTTTCAGGCACTTCGAGAGGTAATTGGAATAATGAAACGAAATTATCTACAGCTACTAGCGGATAAAGATTATCTTCTCGAGTGGGATTGCATCCGTTATGATGCATTGAAGGGAAAGGAAGAGGAGGTTGATGAGCTCACTCATGAGCTTGAGGTGACTATGGACTTGTTGAAGAGCACTCAGTTGGCCCTTCAAGAGTCACAAACACGGATAGAGGAGCTTACCGTGGAGTTGAGTTTGGCACAGTCTTCACCATGTACAAATACAATCCAGGTTTCTATGGCAGCGGTTGGTGAGGAGCATATATTCACAGAGTATGGTTGTGAGCAGGTTGAGGATGTAGTCACATCCATCACAGTTACAGGTGCAGTTGATTCAAATGGGATGAATACATTGGTTGTGAGTTGCAGAGAACCACATATTGCACCAGGTTCTCCTGAGGTTAGTCCCATGACAGGTGATGCAGGGCAGATTATTGATAGCTCTTGTGACATAGTAGTTGATTCTCTAGTGAGTGGTGTGACAATTCACAACACTACTCCATCTTATTCACAGGAGATATGTAGAGACTTATCATATAGTTGAGAGATTGGTTCTTATGTTGATTTGTTTTCCTCTCCTGGAAGCAAATCAGTCACTTCATCCCATGCAGTTGATTATGATCAACAGTTTGTTGAGCCACAAAGTTGGAGGGATCAGCTGAAGGTTACAGGAGAGAGGGTTGAATCAACCCTATCTTGTGTTGTCTGCACAGATAAGTTTGTGGAGTACCTTTTTTGGAGAGCAGAACTTCAAGAGAGACAGTATGGAGTCTCAACGGGTACTCCTATTCACAGTTTATGGTTTATCAAGAGCGCATTGGAGGCAATAAAATCATAATACCTCCATTTGCTTCATGATAGTGTTTTTGTTATTGGGTTCGCAGAGAGGGTTACTAGTACGCCTACCCAATTAGCCATTCGGGATCCGAGTCATGAGCCATCTACTGATTCTAGTGCCAAGAGTGATGGGACTGACGAGGAGGGTGTTCCCCAGGACTATGATGGTCAGCCATTGATAGAGGTGGGAGCATTTTATCTTGATTGCATAGTGAGGAGTGCTCATCACTTCTCCTTTAGTCCACACATAGAGGAATTGATGATGCGTTGGTGTGGAGTGGCTTAGGGTTTATACCATAGTTGCCGCGAGACTGGTACTGGTACTGGTACAGGAGACTGGTACCGGTACCGGTACGACATTTTTTTGAAAATAGGAGACGAGGGTACTTGGAGACGCCAATTTTTTTTTTAATATAAAAATTAATAATATATAGAAAATCTGAAAATATAATGACATTGAACTTTCAAAACAATAGCAGTAGTAAAGTTTAAAAATGAACATTAACTTTAAATACACGAAATTCAAATCCAAATGTCATTGTCACATTGTGTCAAAGAGTCAAAGAGTTCAATGGTTCATACTTCAAATTCCATAATCATAGTTTTAACTTCTAAGTTCACATTTGACATTACATATTCTGTATTCAATTACATATTGAAAATAAAAAATATTGATAGTTCGATTGGCTGATATGCAAACAAAAAACAAAAATCAGAAATCTATCTGATATCTCATATCATCTACACCACATCAATATCATCCATGTCAAGATCCTCAGTTATGAGGCTGTCCAAATACTCATCACTCTCTAACTCAGGTTCCTTTGCTGGTAGTAGAACTGGGGGTAAATCAATAAGGCCATCTGGTTCAACCGCTTCATCCACTATGGCTGCAACATCTTCATTAGGTGAAATTTGGTCCCATTTTGCTGAAGGACCCTCATTGTATGTAGGATCTACATGAGAGAGAAGGCGAAGTGAGCTATGAATGTACACCAGGTTCTCTGCTTTCTTTGACCCCAATCGGTTCCTCTTTAGTGAATGAATAAAACCATAAGTACTCCAATTTCTCTCACAAGATGAAGAGCTAGCTACTTGTGAGAGTAATCTTATAGCAAATGATTGCAATTCAGGTGTTTCATCTCCATGGTTCCACCACCACTCTATAGGGTCTTTCTTTGCTCGCATATCATATAAAGCTTCCACGGAAGAAAAGTCACCATGCCCACGTGAAAAATTATTCCATTGACTCCTTATAACTAATGCTTCCTCACCTCGGCCATATGTCTTTTTAATTGCAGCCCAAAACCCCTTCATTACCTCTCTATCCTCATATAGAGCCCTCTTATTGGTCTCTTGTATATTATGCCATTTAGGATTTAAGGCATAGGCAACACAATGAAGAGGTGTGTTAAGTTTGTTCCATCTTCCATGTAACTTTTCTTCTATCAAAGGATATAGTGAAGGATCTTTTGCATTTGTTATTTGCTTAATTCTTTCACACATGGAATCTATTTCTTCATAAATTTCCCCCAAACATGGCTTGTCTAAATTTGCAAATTTGATCACCTCACATATGGGCTGAATAAAGTCCACAACAAATTTAACATCAGCCCAAAAACGGTCATCAAGGATCATACCTCTCACCTCAACTGCATCATTTGATGTAGATTGCCTCCAAGCTGCCCATGCATGACTAACAACTGTGGAACACAAAGCACCTTTCACCTCACAAAGACGGTGAAGAAAAATAAAATAAGAAGCAAACCTTGTATCAGCTGGTTTGAGAAGCTCCACCTTGGCAAATTTTCGATAAATAGCTTGTGTTTGGTGATGGATGCATATAAACATTTGAATTTTTCTGCCCTTTTCTATGAGAGCTGAAACCCACTCAAACTTGCCAATATCTTTGAGTGCATTATTCAATGAATGCACACAACATGGTGTCCAAAATATATGCTTGTATTTCTTTTGCACCAACATGCCTGCTGCTTTACAAACAGGGGCAGCATCTGTAACAATTTGGACTACATGTGATGCCCCTACCTCCTCAATGCCATCACATAGCTGGTTAAAAAGATACTTTGCATTTTTTTCTTGCCCCGAACAATCTAATGCCTTCAAAAAATAAGGCCTTTTGCTGCATGTTACCATGATATTAAGTAGTGGACGGTTTCTAGTATCCGTCCACTCATCCATCACAATGTTGCATCCTTCTGAAGCCCACACTCTTTTCAATGGTGTAGTTTGTTGCTCTATTCAAATTTTTTCTTTATCAATTAGAGTAGTGCGAAGCTTTTTATACATAGGTGGTCTATATCCAACTGGTGCATTGCTGATTGCTTGGACCATCTATGTATAGAAAGGTGATCGAGCAACATTAAACGGTATTCCATTGGCATAAAAGAAGCGTGCAATTGCTGCATCAACTGCTTCTCGACCTTGCACATCAAATAATCTGCCAATGGGGTTTGAGCTACCAATGTGTGGCCTCTTGTGAGATTGAGAACTTTCTCCTGCTACATCTCTTGAAGACACATCCACCTCTGCCTCTCTAATTTGAGTTCGATTTGCAGCAATTTCCCTTGTTGCCCCTGTTGCTGAAGCATGAGAGCTCATATTAGAAACTTTACCATCGGCTCTTTCTTGATCCCTCACAGCCTCAAATCGTTCCACCTTATTTATACAAGGATCAACACCTTTTCTAGGTATGTGAAGGAAATGGGCCCTCACCCTCGTGTAAGTACCTTGCCATGACATTGGGCATAATTTGCATGAGATTGTGGCTATTCCACCTAAACCCTTCGACCCCTTAACACGATCCACATACTTCTGCAACGGATACAAGCCTTGTTTGTTTCCCCCACTCGACATTCTTGATTCAATGATTCAAATTCTACACAAAAAACAAAAAACAAAAAGACATTATGATTAGAAGTCAAATGACTGTAGCTAAAGTTATGAAAAAGGAAACAGAAAAATAAAATAAAATTTGAAATGGCTGTAGGTAAAGTTATGAAAAAATAAAAATAAAAAAAGAAACAAAAAATCTGAAAAAGACATGTCTTTGAGGAAATTATTTAAATGAATCATATTAAACTACAACATTTTGATTTTGATTTCAACATGAGATTCTGTTTTTGAAGTACTGAATATTTATTTGTCTTTGTGTTCTTTAATATTAATTGCATTGACATTTTTCTGCTATCTCATATCTAGGGTTCTTAGAAAATTGATGTTCACTGTATCTGTATTCAACATGAGACTCTGTTTTGTACCTCATGAGCTACTTGTAAGTTGTATCTGTATTCAACATGAGTATTTGTATGCCGCACTTGTGTATGATATTAAATAAAAAAAAAACTTATCAGTTATACTTATTACAAATACTTGTAACCTAAATTTTCTTTCTAAATAACTACATTTAAAAAATTGGTTAAAAACTTAAATATATTAATTTTAAAAGATAACAAGACCAGTCTGCTTTAGCTTATAGATTCACCTATGTATGTTATGTTTCAAATCATCAGAAAAAGGAGACTGAAGGATTACTGGATTAGTAATTTACTAATTTAGTCTCTTTCCATGGTTGTTTACATCCTAGGTTGAGAACTTTTTTTAATTTAATAATTTATATTTTGAAAATTTCCTTCTCTACACATTTGAAGGAGACAAATTATTTCACATCTGTGACTGTGGCATTCAAGCATACCAGTGATCTGTTTTACTTTTCATATTCTATAGTTTGAACTTTCCGGTAATGATGCAGTATGCGCACAAAGTCAAACACATCTGAAAATTAATTAAAAATTTACATACCTGATGAGTGATGGCTGATACAGGATATGGTCCAGACTTAAAAATTTTCGATGCCTCACACTTTTGAACTTTTCTTGTCGTCGCCCAAGATTCGTCGCCCTCTTCAGTCGTGTGCGGCAGCTAAAAGAATAGAAGTATGTTTAAATTTTTTTTTTTTGACTTTTTGCCTTTAAAACACGGGGAGACTTTGCGGGAGACGCGATTTTAGGGTTTCGGAGACGCGGGAGACGGTGGGAGATGTTGTAGAAGTTTCCAAATTAGAAATGCAGTCTCCGAGTACTGGTGCGGTGTCAGAGACGCATCTCCATCTCCGAGATGCGTCTCAGAGGGGGGGAGACGTGTCTCTCGACTACTATGGTTTATACCATCCACTGTGGGATGGAGAGTTGCCATATTCAAAAGATGGATTTTGTGACTGCAAATACCCGACTCAGTTGTTTGTGGGGGATTGCTTGCAGGGACAGCGGTCAATAATCCATCATGCTGTTATTTATCAAGGGTTTCAGAGAATATTTATTTGCAGATCATAAGGTTTGAAGCTTATTGTTGGAGGATTATTTTTGAAGATTTATGCTTGCATTGGGAGATCGATTTCTTGAAATACATATTTAGATTTTAGATATCAGTTTGGGGAAGAAAATATAAATCATAGTTGGAAGTTGAATTTGTGGTTGAGAAAGGAATCCGACTTCATGTTGAGGACGGCTACAATATAGCAGTTGTGATCTCTTAGGGAGGTCGATTTGGGTGATGATCTTTGGCAAACTTGGGCGCAGCCGGTGGAGGTTCGATTTTACTATTTGAAGCCTATAAAAATTCAATCCTGAGATAAGAAGTAACGCCTAGCAGTTAGGAGAGAGGTCGCTGCTAACAGGGATCCAAGAGGTCGACTTTCGAGGAGATATGAAATATACCGAGCCAATTTTTTCGTTTTTTTAAACAACAGATTACAACATTCAAGCAAGTGCACCCGTTAAGGTTAGGTGGATAAACCGACACGTGCAAGGAAGTAAATTCAAGATACAGAAGGGAACTCGACGTCAAGTATGTGCTACCCAATCCAAAGCGGAGTGAGGGGCGACCATATGACGGAGTGATTACAGAAAGTAAACTTGAAATGAAATGCTGAATAATGAAACTACTCAACACCCAGAATGTGCTTGCTCACCCAAAATGGGAAGTAGCTACCATAGGGCGGAGTTATACAAATACTGAAAGCAACTTGAAGGAAATGCTGATTACAAAAAACTCTCGATACCCAGAATGTGCTTTCTAACCCAGAATAGGATAGTAGCGACCATAGGGCAGAGATAGATCACAAACAATAGCAAATACTGAGAAGGAATTCTACACTCTGATAAGCAAGAATCTAAGGCTGTCAGTACTACTGCCAGCATACAAATTGAGGGAAGACAACTTGCTAACAAATTACAACCAGCAATTATGAAGTTTACAATAACATTTAATAAGTTCCTTTGCTGAGAAATGAAGCTGAGAATTGAAGATATTAATTAAGATCCAACCTTTTTGAAGCTTGCCCACCAATGATGAAGTATGCCGCAAGGTCTTAATATCCTTTCAAACTTATCAAGAACAAGATGCAGCCTTCTTCATTCTGTCTGACAGACCTGTGTTTTTCATCATAGAACAGCAATATATATTCCTTGGAAAGTTCGTAACTCCCTTGAAACTCAAGCAAACAATCTAAAATTGAATGCAAAACACAAGTATAATGAAGGCGCCCAGCTTAGGAACAGAAAACAGAGCCAAAGAGCAGTTTATATTTAATGGCACAAATCCCAATGATCTGCAGATGGTACGGCCCAGGTACAGGGGCGATTTTACTTTAAAAATTAAATACACCAATATAAAATCTGCAACTTGTCACACTATGGCGCCTAGACCAAAGGAAGGGTAATAGCCAATACCCACAAAGAAATATTTTGTCTTTTTTGAAATATGAATGAAATACAGAATCTGCTGTAGCTAAATGCTAAAATCAGGAAACCTCTAACATGCAAGATCAGAAACTAACAATACTAATGCAGATTACAATGCAAGGAATACAATGAATTCACAACTAGACTAAATTCATCACTAGTCGTTGTCTTACAAACGAGAAGAGATGCCCAATGGTTAGGAGGTCTTCATCCCTCGAAGTGATCCAGATTCAATCCGGCAGCATAACGGTGTATTTTCCAAGATGATCCAAATGATGCACAAGACTCCCTTTTTATAATCTTCGCTTGACTTCACGAAACCCTAGAATCTGATTTTAGGTCAAAATCCCCTTTCCTCAATGATGGCGTACTTTTGCCTTCAAGCTCTTGATTTAATATTTCATTTAAATATTCAACCTTGAAATATGCGCCAAACATAATCCTGCTTTGACTTAGGGAATATTAAAATGTTCTTTAATGAGGGCGCCACCCTCAATGACCACCTTTTTAAAACGACATTAAGTCATTAAGCCTAAGCCAAGGGTCAACATTAAAATATAACATTTTAACGTGACTATTTTTAATTTAAATGACTTAACTCATTTCTCTGCAAATGCCCTGAAGCCAACACTGATGAAGTCAACTGATCAATCTGAAACCGGAAGTCAACCAACCTGAGCTCTTCTGGAAGCTGCCAAAAATAGAATTTACTAAAAATAGTAAATTCCAAAAAGTACTCTGAATGCTGAGACGAACATACCACTGCGAAGCCCTCTGAAAACCCAGAAGGAATCCGCCATTAAAATTTCATCTCCGAGCAATGATCTCCTCAAAATTAGGAAACCCTAATTTTAACTTCCGACTAGCCTCCGGGTTCCCAACGAAAGGCCAACGGTCACTGAAACTGTCAAGCTTAGAAAGGGGACATTACAGTCCGCCCTCCCCAAGATTGCTTGTCCTCAAGCAATTGCAAACTAGGGTGCTGCATTATCTCATCACTTTCCCAAGTTGCATCCTCCATCGGCAGGTTCTTCCACTTTACCAAACATTCTCTGATAGTTCTATTCCTCAAGGAACGTTCTCTGAAGTCAAGTATCGACTCGGGAACCAGAACCAACTGTCCTTCTTCGTCCAATGGTGGCAACTGTGAAGAAGCAACCACATTGTGTCCAAGAGCCTTCTTGAGGCGAGACACGTGGAAGACGTTATGCACTCTGCTATCTGAAGGTAGCTCCAACTCATAAGCAACAGCCCCAACCTTTCTGATGACCCTAAACGGCCCATAGAAGCGAGGTTTGAGCTTCTCAGCTCCACTCTTCTTGAGAGTTGACTGTCTGTAAGGTTGTAAACGGAGATAGACCATATCCCCAACCTCAAAAGAACGCTCAATACGCTTCTGATCAGCATACAACTTCTGCTGATTTTGTGCAATCTGCAAATTCTCCTTCAAGGACCTCATTATGTCCTGACTATGCTGCAACAAATCCTTGGCTAAAGGAGCTTTGCTGTCACCAAACACCAAATCTGCAAAGCTGGGTGCTTCATACCCATAAAGTGCCAAGAAAGGAGACATTTTGATTGACATATGGAAGGTAGAGTTGTAACAGTACTCGCCTATATGCAGCCACTTAACCCAAGCTTTCTGCTGTTCTGACACATAGTTTCTCAAGTAGCCTTCTAGCCACTTGTTCACCACTTCTGTTTGCCCGTCAGTTTGGGGGTGATAACTCGTGCTTGGGGTGAGCACAGTACCACTCATTCTAAAAATTTCCTGCCAAAAGGTACTTAGGAACTTACTGTCCCTATCACTTACAATATTCTTAGGCAAACCATGAAGTCTAAACACTTCTCGAAAAAACAAATCTGCAACTTGGGCTGCAGAAAAAGTGCTGGTAATGGCAAAGAAATGAGCAAACTTGGTGAGTCTGTCAACTACCACATAAATGCAATCCTTCCCTTGGGCCTTGGGCAACCCAGTGATGAAATCCATTGAAATGCTTTCCCATTTTTGATTGGGAATTGGAAGTGGTTGCAGCAAACCGGCTGGTAAGGTGTGCTCATTTTTATTTGCTTGGCAAACAGGACATTCCTGAATGTAACGTTGAACCTCCTTCTTCAAACCTTTCCAAGAAAACCTTTCTCGGATCTGCCTATAGGTCTTGAAAAACCCTTGGTGACCAGCAACTGGAATGTCATGAAAATTCAAGAGAATCTTCTTCTTGAGCTTAGAATCGGCTACCAGAAAGATTCTACCCTTATACTGAATCAAACCCTCAACCACTTGGTACTTTTCATCATGGAAAGTACCTTCCAGAATGCTGGTTGCAAACTGATTTTTTGCATAATCAGCCAGCAACATGTCTCTCCAGTCTGCAGTGAGCTCACACAATGAGCTAAGATGAGGCCTTCTGGATAGAGCATCGGCCACTACATTATTTTTTCCTTTGACGTATTCAATGTCAAAGTCGTAAGCTTGAAGCTTACTTACCCATTTCTGTTGCCTCTCATTTAAATCCTTCTGGTGCATAAAATGCTTGAGGCTATTGTGGTCTGTTTTAACCACGAACTTATTCCCCACCAAGTACTGTCGGAACTTGGCTAATGCATGCATAATGGCAAGCATTTCTTTGTCATAAATTGAATATGACCTTTCCACACCCCTTAATTTCCGGCTTTCAAACACAATAGGGTGTTTGTCTTGCATCAGGACAGCACCAACTCCTTCACCCGATGCATCACACTGCAGCTCGAATGGCTTAGAGAAATCAGGGATAGCCAAAACTGGGCACGAGCTCATGATCTTCTTAAATTTGTCAAACACAACTTGAGCCTTTTCTGACCAAACAAAGGCTCCCTTTTTGGTGAGATCAGTAAGGGGAGCCGCATTCTGAGAATACCCCTTAACAAACCTCCGATAGAAACCACAAAGGCCCAAAAAGCCTTTCAACTGAGTCAAACTTTCGGTGGTGGCCAATCAACCACTGCTTTGATCTTCTCCGGATCCACCTTTACCCCCTCAGCACTGATTATGTGGCCAAGGTATAATAATTCCTCCATGTAATCATTGAAGGACATGTCAATTTTTACTTCATCAGGAAGAGTGTCATACTCTGTTCGGCCTATCCTCACCCTCTCCAAGGATGAAACATTTTCTTCAGGATCAGGCTGTGGGATTGCTGGTGTCAGAAACGTGGGTTTGAATGGTCTAGCAGAAATGTAAGTGTTGCTCACTGCAGGTTGGGCAACATGACCATTGTGCGGGTTGGAAGCACTGTGCTCCCCGGTATGCCCTGTGTTGTGTTGTGGTATATTGGGACCCAATCTCCCCAACAGGAGAGAAAACATATCCATCATGGCGTCCATCTTCTTATCGAGTCCTTGACCCAGATTGGCTGAATTGTCTATACCCTTCCCATTGTCACCTCTGTTGCCAGAACTTCTTTCATTATCCCCCATTTCTGTTTCTTGCGAAGGCTCCCAATTAGCCCTCAAAACCTCAGAAGCTGTGTGACCTTCTGGGGCTTGATGCAACTGTGTCTGAACTGTACCTCTCTTGTATACTCTTGCCAAATACCTCTGTTCTCTGTCACTCATAGAAGGCTGATTTCACAGGATGGCAGGATGATGGCTCTGATACCACTGAAATATACCGAGCCAATTTTTTCGTTTTTTTAAACAACAGATTACAACATTCAAGCAAGTGCACCCGTTAAGGTTAGGTGGATAAACCGACACGTGCAAGGAAGTAAATTCAAGATACAGAAGGGAACTCGACGTCAAGTATGTGCTACCCAATCCAAAGCGGAGTGAGGGGCGACCATATGACGGAGTGATTACAGAAAGTAAACTTGAAATGAAATGCTGAATAATGAAACTACTCAACACCCAGAATGTGCTTGCTCACCCAAAATGGGAAGTAGCTACCATAGGGCGGAGTTATACAAATACTGAAAGCAACTTGAAGGAAATGCTGATTACAAAACTCTCGATACCCAGAATGTGCTTTCTAACCCAGAATAGGATAGTAGCGACCATAGGGCAGAGATAGATCACAAACAATAGCAAATACTGAGAAGGAATTCTACACTCTGATAAGCAAGAATCTAAGGCTGTCAGTACTACTGCCAGCATACAAATTGAGGGAAGACAACTTGCTATCAAATTACAACCAGCAATTATGAAGTTTACAATAACATTTAATAAGTTCCTTTGCTGAGAAATGAAGCTGAGAATTGAAGATATTAATTAAGATCCAACCTTTTTGAAGCTTGCCCACCAATGATGAAGTATGCCGCAAGGTCTTAATATCCTTTCAAACTTATCAAGAACAAGATGCAGCCTTCTTCATTCTGTCTGACAGACCTGTGTTTTTCATCATAGAACAGCAATATATATTCCTTGGAAAGTTCGTAACTCCCTTGAAACTCAAGCAAACAATCTAAAATTGAATGCAAAACACAAGTATAATGAAGGCGCCCAGCTTAGGAACAGAAAACAGAGCCAAAGAGCAGTTTATATTTAATGGCACAAATCCCAATGATCTGCAGATGGTACGGCCCAGGTACAGGGGCGATTTTACTTTAAAAATTAAATACACCAATATAAAATCTGCAACTTGTCACACTATGGCGCCTAGACCAAAGGAAGGGTAATAGCCAATACCCACAAAGAAATATTTTGTCTTTTTTGAAATATGAATGAAATACAGAATCTGCTGTAGCTAAATGCTAAAATCAGGAAACCTCTAACATGCAAGATCAGAAACTAACAATACTAATGCAGATTACAATGCAAGGAATACAATGAATTCACAACTAGACTAAATTCATCACTAGTCGTTGTCTTACAAACGAGAAGAGATGCCCAATGGTTAGGAGGTCTTCATCCCTCGAAGTGATCCAGATTCAATCCGGCAGCATAACGGTGTATTTTCCAAGATGATCCAAATGATGCACAAGACTCCCTTTTTATAATCTTCGCTTGACTTCACGAAACCCTAGAATCTGATTTTAGGTCAAAATCCCCTTTCCTCAATGATGGCGTACTTTTGCCTTCAAGCTCTTGATTTAATATTTCATTTAAATATTCAACCTTGAAATATGCGCCAAACATAATCCTGCTTTGACTTAGGGAATATTAAAATGTTCTTTAATGAGGGCGCCACCCTCAATGACCACCTTTTTAAAACGACATTAAGTCATTAAGCCTAAGCCAAGGGTCAACATTAAAATATAACATTTTAACGTGACTATTTTTAATTTAAATGACTTAACTCATTTCTCTGCAAATGCCCTGAAGCCAACACTGATGAAGTCAACTGATCAATCTGAAACCGGAAGTCAACCAACCTGAGCTCTTCTGGAAGCTGCCAAAAATAGAATTTACTAAAAATAGTAAATTCCAAAAAGTACTCTGAATGCTGAGACGAACATACCACTGCGAAGCCCTCTGAAAACCCAGAAGGAATCCGCCATTAAAATTTCATCTCCGAGCAATGATCTCCTCAAAATTAGGAAACCCTAATTTTAACTTCCGACTAGCCTCCGGGTTCCCAACGAAAGGCCAACGGTCACTGAAACTGTCAAGCTTAGAAAGGGGACATTACAGTCCGCCCTCCCCAAGATTGCTTGTCCTCAAGCAATTGCAAACTAGGGTGCTGCATTATCTCATCACTTTCCCAAGTTGCATCCTCCATCGGCAGGTTCTTCCACTTTACCAAACATTCTCTGATAGTTCGATTCCTCAAGGAACGTTCTCTGAAGTCAAGTATCGACTCGGGAACCAGAACCAACTGTCCTTCTTCGTCCAATGGTGGCAACTGTGAAGAAGCAACCACATTGTGTCCAAGAGCCTTCTTGAGGCGAGACACGTGGAAGACGTTATGCACTCTGCTATCTGAAGGTAGCTCCAACTCATAAGCAACAGCCCCAACCTTTCTGATGACCCTAAACGGCCCATAGAAGCGAGGTTTGAGCTTCTCAGCTCCACTCTTCTTGAGAGTTGACTGTCTGTAAGGTTGTAAACGGAGATAGACCATATCCCCAACCTCAAAAGAACGCTCAATACGCTTCTGATCAGCATACAACTTCTGCTGATTTTGTGCAATCTGCAAATTCTCCTTCAAGGACCTCATTATGTCCTGACTATGCTGCAACAAATCCTTGGCTAAAGGTGCTTTGCTGTCACCAAACACCAAATCTGCAAAGCTGGGTGCTTCATACCCATAAAGTGCCAAGAAAGGAGACATTTTGATTGACATATGGAAGGTAGAGTTGTAACAGTACTCGCCTATATGCAGCCACTTAACCCAAGCTTTCTGCTGTTCTGACACATAGTTTCTCAAGTAGCCTTCTAGCCACTTGTTCACCACTTCTGTTTGCCCGTCAGTTTGGGGGTGATAACTCGTGCTTGGGGTGAGCACAGTACCACTCATTCTAAAAATTTCCTGCCAAAAGGTACTTAGGAACTTACTGTCCCTATCACTTACAATATTCTTAGGCAAACCATGAAGTCTAAACACTTCTCGAAAAAACAAATCTGCAACTTGGGCTGCAGAAAAAGTGCTGGTAATGGCAAAGAAATGAGCAAACTTGGTGAGTCTGTCAACTACCACATAAATGCAATCCTTCCCTTGGGCCTTGGGCAACCCAGTGATGAAATCCATTGAAATGCTTTCCCATTTTTGATTGGGAATTGGAAGTGGTTGCAGCAAACCGGCTGGTAAGGTGTGCTCATTTTTATTTGCTTGGCAAACAGGACATTCCTGAATGTAACGTTGAACCTCCTTCTTCAAACCTTTCCAAGAAAACCTTTCTCGGATCTGCCTATAGGTCTTGAAAAACCCTTGGTGACCAGCAACTGGAATGTCATGAAAATTCAAGAGAATCTTCTTCTTGAGCTTAGAATCGGCTACCAGAAAGATTCTACCCTTATACTGAATCAAACCCTCAACCACTTGGTACTTTTCATCATGGAAAGTACCTTCCAGAATGCTGGTTGCAAACTGATTTTTTGCATAATCAGCCAGCAACATGTCTCTCCAGTCTGCAGTAAGCTCACACAATGAGCTAAGATGAGGCCTTCTGGATAGAGCATCGGCCACTACATTATTTTTTCCTTTGACGTATTCAATGTCAAAGTCGTAAGCTTGAAGCTTACTTACCCATTTCTGTTGCCTCTCATTTAAATCCTTCTGGTGCATAAAATGCTTGAGGCTATTGTGGTCTGTTTTAACCACGAACTTATTCCCCACCAAGTACTGTCGGAACTTGGCTAATGCATGCATAATGGCAAGCATTTCTTTGTCATAAATTGAATATGACCTTTCCACACCCCTTAATTTCCGGCTTTCAAACACAATAGGGTGTTTGTCTTGCATCAGGACAGCACCAACTCCTTCACCCGATGCATCACACTGCAGCTCGAATGGCTTAGAGAAATCAGGGATAGCCAAAACTGGGCACGAGCTCATGATCTTCTTAAATTTGTCAAACACAACTTGAGCCTTTTCTGACCAAACAAAGGCTCCCTTTTTGGTGAGATCAGTAAGGGGAGCCGCATTCTGAGAATACCCCTTAACAAACCTCCGATAGAAACCACAAAGGCCCAAAAAGCCTTTCAACTGAGTCAAACTTTCAGGTGGTGGCCAATCAACCACTGCTTTGATCTTCTCCGGATCCACCTTTACCCCCTCAGCACTGATTATGTGGCCAAGGTATAATAATTCCTCCATGTAATCATTGAAGGACATGTCAATTTTTACTTCATCAGGAAGAGTGTCATACTCTGTTCGGCCTATCCTCACCCTCTCCAAGGATGAAACATTTTCTTCAGGATCAGGCTGTGGGATTGCTGGTGTCAGAAACGTGGGTTTGAATGGTCTAGCAGAAATGTAAGTGTTGCTCACTGCAGGTTGGGCAACATGACCATTGTGCGGGTTGGAAGCACTGTGCTCCCCGGTATGCCCTGTGTTGTGTTGTGGAATATTGGGACCCAATCTCCCCAACAGGAGAGAAAACATATCCATCATGGCATCCATCTTCTTATCGAGTCCTTGACCCAAATTGGCTGAATTGTCTATACCCTTCCCATTGTCACCTCTGTTGCCAGAACTTCTTTCATTATCCCCCATTTATGTTTCTTGCGAAGGCTCCCAATTAGCCCTCAAAACCTCGGAAGCTGTGTGACCTTCTGGGGCTTGATGCAACTGTGTCTGAACTGTACCTCTCTTGTATACTCTTGCCAAATACCTCTGTTCTCTGTCACTCATAGAAGGCTGATTTCACAGGATGGCAGGATACGTGGCTCGATACCACTGAAATATACCGAGCCAATTTTTTCCGTTTTTTTAAACAACAGATTACAACATTCAAGCAAGTGCACCCGTTAAGGTTAGGTGGATAAACCGAAACGTGCAAGGAAGTAAATTCAAGATACAGAAGGGAACTCGACGTCAAGTATGTGCTACCCAATCCAAAGCGGAGTGAGGGGCGACCATATGACGGAGTGATTACAGAAAGCAAAACTCGAAATGAAATGCTGAATAATGAAACTACTCAACACCCAGAATGTGCTTGCTCACCCAGAATGGAAAGTAGCTACCATAGGGCGGAGTTATACAAATACTGAAAGCAACTTGAAGGAAATGCTGATTACAAAACTCTCGATACCCAGAATGTGCTTTCTAACCCAGAATAGGATAGTAGCGACCATAGGGCAGAGATAGATCACAAACAATAGCAAATACTGAGAAGGAATTCTACACTCTGATAAGCAAGAATCTAAGGCTGTCAGTACTACTGCCAGCATACAAATTGAGGGAAGACAACTTGCTAACAAATTACAACCAGCAATTATGAAGTTTACAATAACATTTAATAAGTTCCTTTGCTGAGAAATGAAGCTGAGAATTGAAGATATTAATTAAGATCCAACCTTTTTGAAGCTTGCCCACCAATGATGAAGTATGCCGCAAGGTCTTAATATCCTTTCAAACTTATCAAGAACAAGATGCAGCCTTCTTCATTCTGTCTGACAGACCTGTGTTTTTCATCATAGAACAGCAATATATATTCCTTGGAAAGTTCGTAACTCCCTTGAAACTCAAGCAAACAATCTAAAATTGAATGCAAAACACAAGTATAATGAAGGCGCCCAGCTTAGGAACATAAAAAAGAGTCAAAGAGCAGCTTATATTGAATGGCACAAATCCCAATGATCTGCAGATGGTACGGCCCAGGTACAGGGGCGATTTTACTTTAAAAATTAAATACACTAATATAAAATCTGCAACTTGTCACACTATGGCGCCTAGACCAAAGGAAGGGTAATAGCCAATACCCACAAAGAAATATTTTGTCTTTTTTGAAATATGAATGAAATACAGAATCTGCTGTAGCTAAATGCTAAAATCAGGAAACCTCTAACATGCAAGATCAGAAACTAACAATACTAATGCAGATTACAATGCAAGGAATACAATGAGTTCACAACTAGACTAAATTCATCACTAGTCGTTGTCTTACAAACGAGAAGAGATGCCCAATGGTTAGGAGGTCTTCATCCCTCGAAGTGATCCAGATTCAATCCGGCAGCATAACGGTGTATTTTCCAAGATGGTCTAAATGATGCACAAGACTCCCCTTTTATAATCTTCGCTTGACTTCACGAAACCCTAGAATCTGATTTTAGGTCAAAATCCCCTTTCCTCAATGATGGCGTACTTTTGCCTTCAAGCTCTTGATTTAATATTTCATTTAAATATTCAACTTTGAAATATGCGCCAAACATAATCTTGCTTTGACTTAGGGAATATTAAAATGTTCTTTTAATGAGGGCGCCACCCTCAATGACCACCTTTTTAAAACGACATTAAGTCATTAAGTCTAAGCCAAGGGTCAACATTAAAATATAACATTTTAACGTGACTATTTTTAATTTAAATGACTTAACTCATTTCTCTGCAAATGCCCTGAAGCCAACACTGATGAAGTCAACTGATCAATCTGAAACCGGAAGTCAACCAACCTGAGCTCTTCTGGACGCTGCCAAAAATAGAATTTACTAAAAATAGTAAATTCCAAAAAGTACTCTGAATGCTGAGACGAACATACCACTGCGAAGCCCTCTGAAAACCCAGAAGGAATCCGCCATTAAAATTTCATCTCCGAGCAATGATCTCCTCAAAATTAGGAAACCCTAATTTTAACTTCCGACTAGCCTCCGGGTTCCCAATGAAAGGCCAATGGTCACTGAAACTGTCAAGCTTAGAAAGGGGACATTACAAGATATTGATTAGTTTTATGTGGCTGCATTTTCATCAGACATAGTGGAATTTCCAAGTTTCATTTGATATTTGAAATTTGTATATAGCTTGCATATATACACATTTAGTTGCAGCAGAGATTGACACTATCATAGTGGCTGTGGTTACATTCATTCATGTCATTGTAAGCCAAGAGTCTTGGCATAGCATTGTAATCAGATTGCAATTCTTTTCATGCATCATAAATAAGGAGTGGGAAATTAATAGTATGCTTGCCAAGTGTTTGTAGAAGTGCCTACTAGCTGTAGGTGACATTTGCATTCATTTGTAGTCATCTATGAACATTGAAACACTAAAAAGAATTGTTGCATTGCATCCTTATTTTATATCAGACATTCGTACAAGTTTATTTAAGTTTATTTCATGCATATTATCATCATCTACATTAAAAATATCAGAAAGAGATTACAATCAGCAAGTGAAAAATTTGTGAGACAACTGTTTGACCATATTCCTCAAGGCTCAAATTCAGAAAATAATCATTAGAAGTGCAAAATTTCAGTTGGGGAGAGCAGGGGTTCTTACAGTTTTTGTCCAACTCACTGTATTCACAAGGGTTTTTGTCCTTGGAATAAAGCCCAGCCAAAGTTGCAGCCAAAGAGAAGAATCTCCAAATGTAAAATATGATATGAATGGATGCCAAATGACTTGCACTTTACTTTCTTTTATAGCCCTCCCAAAATTACCTTAACAAGGTCGACCTCCTTTATTTTATTTTATTTATTTATTTTTATTTATTTTGGTAGCGTCGTAAATTGTACTCTCTTTTAAGTGTTAGTACAATTTCATGCTTAGTTTGGACCTACTTTAGTGACCTTTGCATTAATGCATTTCAAACACCCTTTAATCAGGCCATAATTTCCTAAGTTATGCATTTCGTAGCCCATTTTATTGTTTTTCGACAAATTGCAAGCATAAAACAAATGCTCTCATTTAATACTTTTCCTCTAACTCCTTAAGTTTTAGAAAATAGGCCTAGGACACTGGCGCCTAGGGTGCCTATGTCCCCCTATTTTGTCTCCAAATTCAAATATGTCAGTGTCTACATTTTATTATTTGAAATTCAAATATCTAAAGTCGGCCATTGAGATTTAATTTTTGGGAAATTAGATTAAAGTCCTATAAATACCTAGTCTTTTCACCATTTAAAATCTAATTCGAATTTTGGAGAAAACAGAGAAGCAAGGGATCATTATATTCTGCCACATACATTTGCATTTGTAGGTCATCAAGCTTATTTGCAGATTTAATCAAGTCTCATTCCATGATTTAAGATTGATGACAATAGGCCGATATTGGCATGGTGTGATGGTTTAAAGGTGGCATTGTTGTTCTTGCCACCAAGGTTCAAACCCCATTGGGGTGGTATTGTTGAGTGGTTGTATTCCGGTTCATAGCTTTGGTTCAAAAGCATTTACCCCTTGAATAGAAAAAAAAACAAAGATTGATGACAATAGAAGAGCATGATTGATTCTAGGTTTGGAAAGTGCTTTTGGGCATCTTCTACAACCTAATGACTTGTTTTCTAAGTTTCCTCATCTTCAAACTTCACTCTACTTGCAGCCTAAGGCAAGTATCATTGTGTTTCAGATTTGATAAGAGTATTTGGCTTTCTCATAGTTAGATCTTGTTGTTTTTTAGATAGGGATCCTTCTCTAATGCACTTGAGTAGGGCTTTATGCATTTTCAGCTCATAACAACATTAGATGCACTTAAGGTTAGGGTACACACACCGTTATCAATCAATTTATTGGCTATTGTGGAGGTAGAAATATCAAACAGGGGTTTGACTAAGGAAAACTCTTATATAGCCACCATCCACCCTTCCTTTTTGTAGATTTATTGCAGGTCTAGATCTGAAGACGGAAATTTGCAGAGCAAAAATCGGAGAGCAAATAGTCTTGTAGGTCCAACTTTTCAAATCCGGAACAAGCCTTTGAGGGAGGATATAGGCACCCTGGGCGCCTTTGTCTTGCCAAAACAACTTCAAATTTTTCAAGATAGGTGCATAGAACTCTTCCTTTCCTAGATCTAGTGTTGGAAATTTCTGTTATAGTTTTTCTTTTGTCGAAATCTTGCATTTTTAGATTAGGGCACATAGTTTAATTAGGTTGATTCAAGAAATTCAATTCCAATCAATTTCCAAGGCTCTAAAGGATTTGATCCTGGTCTGATTGACTCACCTTCATGGTTGAAAGTCAATCTAATCATCTTGTAAATTTGCATCCTAATGTTCTCTTGAAAAATGATTGATGTTAGTGTTCTATGCATTAGACCTAGGATCCCATTTTCATCAAATCAATTTTTTAATTTCCTCCAATCTTTCCTCCAATCTTGGCCGACCCCAATAAAGTATTCTTATTCTTATTCTTATTTATTTATTTATTTAATTATATTGTTTATATTTTAATATTATATAATATATATACTAGTGTTTAAAAACACTATTAAAATAGGGTGGATTTAGGGAAGGAAAAAGGGGACATTATAGTCCTCCCTTCCCAGAATTGCTTGCCCACAAGAAATTGCGAACATGGATACTGCCAAAACAACCTCAAGTGGCAAATCTCTCCAACTAGTCAAGTACTCCATGATCACCTTGTTCCTCAAGTTGTGGCTACTCCTCCCATAGTGATTATGAAGAATAGTATGCAAAGTGAGTTTTGGTGGCTAGAAACGAAACAATACTGTCCATACACACTCAAACTCAAGTCTGCTCCATTCCTCAACCTCTAAAATTCTGCTCCTCATCCATGTAACCTGTCTATGTAGCTGTAGGAACAAGAATACCAAACCATAAACCTCAAGTGTCATCAACTCTCTTCCTTCGAAAGCTTCTCTATCCACAAATGCTAAGTCTATCAAACACAAAGCATCATACATATCCAAAGCCTTAAAGAATGTCATGCCTACCAACATGTGATAGGTGATATCATGACCTTTGAAGCACAACCACTTGCACCAAACCTTTCGCTGCTCCACTTTGATACAAATATCACTTGACCAAAAATTAGGAAGCAACTCACCAAGATCCTTGTGAAGTATTATATCAATCACACGAACTTCGGGATCCCAAGTTATTACACCATCACACCAACTGAAAATGAATATATAAGTTTCTCTCATCGTGCCATCATAACATACTATCCTCGTAGACTTGAATTGTCTCATACGGATGTGAAAAGTGTTCATCATATGTGCATCACCAAGCATGCAAATCCACTCTAGGCTACTGGTGCAAATCAGGACAACACTGTGAAAACTGAAAATCAGACCTATGATCATGCCATAAATGCTTTTTCTGTCATAAGATGATAGGATCACATCATCATGCAACCTCCCAATACTGTAGTGACAATCCCATGCATACCAATCCATCCAAACAGCGGCAAACATCAATGGGCAGCCCGAAAACTCCATGATCAGCAATATAGAACAGTCATCAATCATCAAGCAGTGAACTAAAAACCAATAGATTGGGTCTGAAATTTTTCTGCTTTCATGCTCATTTCCATGCCATGGACTTTAGTCCAACTAAAACTCAACATCCCCATGAACAGTCAACTCCAAATTGGAAACCTCCATGACATCTCCTACAAGTTTTGAAGTTAGGACAACATTGTGTTCACTCCAAGGATGATCATCATAATAGCATGGTGTTGAAATATAAGTAGGCTCATTGAGCTCTCCAAGAATGGTAAAATTCTTAACCAAATCTGAATTACAAATGTTCTCTACATATGCATAACAATCATTATTTTCCGGTCTACAAGGTATATACACAACTTCCACCTCCTTAACCTTGACTTGAGCCTTCAATTGGCTCCCCAAATGATGTGTTTTATGAACCTTATGATTAAAATCATTTGTACAAAATAAATTTTCTGATTTGTTTTCAAAATCATACCTCTCAATAATTTCATGTGAATCTGATTGTTCTTCATTTTCTACCATCATAGTTTCTTCCCTTGGAAGTATTAGAGGTTGACGAAGAAGTGTATCTTGTTGCTGCCTCTCATGATCCATGTGATTGAATTGTTCCCTGACATTCTGTAGGTGTTCTTTTGCTTGAGCATCCAGCAACTTGGCTTCCCTAGCCCTCCTTAGCCACTCATCACACATGCTTTGAGTCCTCTATACATCTTCTATGCTCTGATGCACAAAGTCAGATTGTTTGTGGCTTGGATCCACAACCATTACCTCATGCTTAGCCATCAAATCTTTAATATCAATGAGGTAGGGTTTCTTACCACTATCATCCTCATATGATTTGCCTATCACCTCATGATTATGTGAAGATAGTGGACTGTTGTTGATAATCAGAAAATCAGAACTGTCATCATACATTTTTGTGGTGTCTTCATGGAACTCAAGTTCATCTTCCTTCATTGTTGGATGTTCATCATCAAGTGCCGATCTAGTGGATGTGTCCAATTGAAAATCAAGTGTATCATTTGTCATAATTTCTGCCTCATGGCTGCAAGTTATATCTTCATGTGTGCATGCCTCTTCCATCCTTAAGACTTCACAATAGGGTCCCTCAAATTCTTCATCTCTTTATCTAGTCTTCACACTCTTCGTATAGGATTGTTGTTCATTGGATGTGGCTGCCATAGATGACTGAGTTTCTGCTATGGATGATGAAGAATGTGCCAAGCTCAACTCCAAACAAATCTCATCAACTTGAATTTCTGATTCTTGAAGGGCCATTTGAGTGCTCTTCAAGAAATCCTTAGTAGCCTTAGGATCTGTTGGCGTACATTTTATCATCCACTGAACACATAGAATAAAATGTCCAAAGACACTCTATCCTCTCTTGAATAAAGTCACCGCGTATGCTAAGATTGCGAGAAGACCATATGGTGACTCCAAGGTTTCTTTTGTCAGGTCATGACATGTGGATAAGCTCAATGGGTGTTGTGATATGCTGGTAATTGTAATGTCCCCTTCTCGAGCATGATCTTCTCAGATGACCGTTGGCCTATTTCGGAGACCCGTAGGCTACTCAGAAGGTAAAATTAGGGTTTCTTGTTTTGAAGGATGCTCTTGCTCGAGGTTGGTTGATTCAATGGCGGTTTCTTTTTGGGTTTTCAGAGAGCTTCGCAGTGATATGTTCTTCTTGGCATTCTGAGTATCTTCAGGAATTTACTATTTTTAGTAAATTCTATTTCTGGCAGTGTTCTTGTTGGTTTCGGTATGGTTGACCTTCTACTTCAGACTGATTAGTTGGCTTGCTCATTTATGGCTTCGGGGCACAATTGGAGAGATAAGTCGAATTATTTAATTAAAGTCATGTTTTAATGTTATATTTTAACATTGACCCCCTTGGCCTAGCTTCTTCACTTTAAGTTGTTTTAAAAGATGTCTTTATAGGTGGGCGCCTCATTGAAAGAAATTAATTATATTTCTTATAAAGAAAAGTTTAACCCAAGCTCAAATTTGGACGCCATCTTCAAGGAGGAAATAAAGTATTATTAAAAAGTCAAAGTTGGCTTGGAAAAGTGGGACGCCATCTATTGGATGATTAGGGTTTGGTTCGAAAAGGAAGTTTAGGGTTTCGAGAAAGATCATCTGGAAATTATAAAAGGAGGCCATTGGTTATCATTTGGATCATCTTTTGTCTACAGGAATGTTATGCTGCCGGATTGGCTTTGGGATTGCTTCGAGGAATGTACGCCTCCTAGCTTGGCATTGCTTCTCACTTGAAAGATAGCGACTAGTGGTGAGATAGTGTAGTTTGATTGTCTTGCATTGGGATTTGTGCATTGTAGTCAGTGTGTGGCTTATAGATCAGATTTATGCATATTAGAGAGTTTCTAGACTTGCATTTTTATTACAGCAGATTGTCGTTTTCACTCATAAGTCAAAAAATACAAAAAGAGTCTTTATGGGTATTGTCTAAATCTCTATGTTTGTAAGGGGCGAACCATTTCTCCAAGTTGCAGATTTTTTGGAGAAGTCTTGAATTTTTAATGTGAAATCGCCCTTCTTGCTGGGCCATACCTCTTGCTTTTGTCTTGGGATTCGTGCATATTTGATTTGGGGTATTTGGATCAGTTTTCAATGCTTTAACTTGGTCGCCTATGTCATTAGGGAATATTGCATTTCATTTCACGTCAAACGGATGATCTATGAGAGAGTTATGATCATTTATGTCAATTAATAGGTTGCTGGTTATTAACTTATAGTGCAGATCTGTTAAAATCAGAATCTTCATTTGGCCTCTGAGAGAAGACATTGGTCTTAGCATCCGTGATTAAGCAAAGGAGAGTTCTTTTATATGATGTAAAGCTAATCTATTAAATTCATATGCTCTTGGCAGGCGCATGCTCTTCATATTGTAAGCTGATAGTAGTACTGGCAGCAGTTCTTAATCTTGCTTATTTCTGATTTGTAATTGCTCATCTACATTCTGTAATTGCAAATATATTTCTTATCTTCGCCCTATGGTAGCTCCTTTCCCACTTCGGGTTAGAAAGCACATTCTGGGTGTCGAGTTACTTTCAGCATTTTAGCTTATTTCTCTTCAAAGCATTGTAATTTCTGTTATCTCCGCCATATGGTCGCCTCATTTCCATATTGGATTGAGTAGCACATACTTGGTGTTGAGTGTGCTTTTCAGTAAATTAGATTGTAGAGACCCTCTGACCATATGCTCGCCATCATTGGTGCCATTCTTGGTTAGAGTTCCTTTAGCTCAGTTTCTGCATTCAGATCCTCTGACCAATGCTCACACCTTGCCCACATCGGGATCCTGGTGTACATTCTGGTTAGAGTTGTTTCAGTATCGTTTTGGTTTAGCTGCTAACCTTAACGGGTGTATTGGTTTGTAACTTGCAATTGAAAAAGTTGAAAAAAATTGGCTCAGAATATTTCAGTAATACACAAAGGGACTTACGTTTAAGAATTCCTCACAAGTTTGGGACTTAGATGGATTTATTATTAAAGGCTTCTTCGGTTGGGACTTTCAATTTGGATCTTAAAAAAAAGGCAAAAAGATAAGGGTTTAGAGATTCTAATCTACGCCTAGGAATTCAAGAGACAATAAAGATCAGATGAAATGAGTAACCACGCTTTGTTTCGCCTCCTTGGGACAACTACGCAAAGTGGGTGCAATCTTCAAAGGGTGTGATTATAATTTTCATGCCTCGAATAAGACCGAAGTTAAGCATCCACAATCACAAGCTCAGGCTAACTTTACGCATCGAATGCAAATCATCTAGCTGAAGAAAGTATGAGCAATATTTCACCATTAATCTAAACTATCAAATCTTGCATTCACTTAACAAACATTCAAAGCAAATTCTATTTTAATTGTAATCTAATTCTATCTAATTCTAATCTATGGTAGAAGAAGTTATGCAACCTTGCACACTACTTGACAATAAAAGTGATTCAAAGAAAATCATGCATAAGAGCTTTTATTATCGGAAATAGCATAACGCAACAATTTCATACACTTTCTCCACACTTTACAAATGAGGGGCGAGCTCAATTTATAGGCTCCCCAATTACAATTCAATGGCCAAGATTGATTTAGGATCAATGGACGAGATTACAAAATAAAACCCTAATTAGGGGTTGTCATAACCAACTACCCCTTGACCAATGAGAAAATTACATTCTAGGACACTTGTCCTTCTGCTAAATATAAACCAACAATAAAATAGAAAGTTGTTACATGTTGATTTGGAACAATTTGATTGGTTGGAAGATGACGAGGCGCCACCTCAGCGTGCTGGATGCCCTTCTTGGCCACTTTGGCCCTGCTCCATGTGCTTGCCTTGGATATTTTCTTTGCCAACGACTTTGTCCCGACTTGTTTCTTCCTAGCTTTGATCTCGGATGGAAATTTGTTTGGAATACTTTTCTTGTCACCATCTAATTTTGATTGGAAGCTTTCCTTTAATTCTTCAGGAGATGAAATCCTTCAAGAAGTTGTCCTTATTGCTTCTTTCAAGTGCCTTGAATTTGGAGAAGAATTCCTCTGTTCTATCGCCACAATGGAGGAAATTGGAACTTTCTATGTGAAGTATTTCCCATACTTGCCAAATTTTGGCTATTCAAGTTCATTTTGTAACACCTACATGTGGACCATTCAACACTTAGCCAAGATTTTGGCCATCTTCATGCTCGAATGAACTTTGCCTGTGGATTTGGCTTCGATTCTAAATCTGGTTTGTACTAAGTAGGACAAATTCCATCCTTGGACAAGGATTTTATTCACTTTCTCTTTATTTTCCTCTTCATTCCTCTTATTCTCTTTCCAACACTTAGCCAATTTTTTGAATTTCCCTCCTCAAGGTACCAACACTTAGCCAATTTTATGAGTTTTAGCCAATTTTCTCATCCTCTCCTTAGCTGGGCAGACTTTGTTGTTACTTAGGCATTTTGTTGGCAGACTTAGCTTTCCTTATGCCATGTATTCTTTGGTGTCTAGGTGGACTTGCTCTTGACTTGGACATCTTTCTAGCTGGGCGGACTTTCTGTTCCTCTTGCCATGGCGGACTTTATGAGGGCTGAGACATTTCATCTCCCATCTCCCTTCAAGGCGGACTTTGCTAACACTTTGACATTTCCTCTCTTGGTCTTGGTTGGACTTTGCTAGTGGTTTCACCATCTTTTCTTTATGCTTGGCGGACTTTAGACTTCTTTGGACAAGTCTTGGCGGACTTTGTCCTTGCTTGGACATCTTCTTACTCCAACCTAGGGCGGACTTGCTTGCATCTTGGACATTTTATTTGAGCTAAGTTGGACTTTGAGCTTCTTTGGACATGCCTAGATCAAGGGAAGTCGGACTTTCTCTTGCTTGTGCCGTCCATCCATTGAGCAAGGTCGGACTTCACTTGTGCCTTTCCAATTTTCTTTTTGAATTTTTTTACTTAGCCAATTTTCTGAGTTTCCTTGGTTGGGCGAACTTCATCAAGTCTTGGACAAGTCCATGGCAGACTTTGTGATGTGTCTAACATTGTCTACTTGATGCTAGGGGGACTTCCTTGGTGCCTCGACATATGCATGGTGGACTTTGTCTCCATCTTGACCAAGTGCTAGGCGGACTTGCAAGTACTTTTGCCATCTTCTATCCTTAACCATATTTTGCCAACACTTAGCCAAATTTTTTAAGTTTTCTCTCCCCCTCTAGGCTGGGCGGACTTTAGCTTTGTCTTGCCATTCCTCATCTTCTTAATGGCGGACTTCATAGACTTCTTTCCATATGTATGGTGGACTTCCTTGAGTCTTGGACATTGCACACTTGAGGGAGGTCGGACTTCAAGAAGGTCTTGCCATAAGTTGGGCGGACTTTGAACTTTCCTTTCCATACTCCCCTTTGGCATGGCGGACTTTGGAGTTGTCTTGATATTTCCTCTCTAGACATTCATGCCTTAGAATATTTTCATCATGCTTGAGGGCGGACTTCCAAACTTCTTTTCCATATGTATTTTCTTTTCACACTTAGCCAATTTTCTCAATTTTTTCTCCCCAAGGTAACATTACATAGGCAAGGCATCTATACTTAGCCAAATTTTGAATTTTCTTCCTTGCTCTAGGTTGAGCAGACCTCCTTAACTTCTTGCCATTTCCTCATCAAGACTTGGGCGGACTTCATCAACTTCCTTCCAAGGTAGGGCAGACTTTGGAGTAGGCTTGCCATTTCTTTTTCCATGGCTGGGCGGACTTGACAAATGTCTTTCCATGTGAGGGGCGCACTTTCCATGATGCTTGCCATGTGAAGGGCGGACTTCCAAGGGGTCTTGATACTCTCCTTCTATGGCAATGGCGGACTTCACCAGCTTCTTGCCAAGGTAGGGCGGACTTTCATGACTTCTTGCCATTCCTTGGCGAACTTCCCAATGCCTTAGCCATTTTCTCCTTCATGGGCGAGCTTGAAGGTTGCCAGCACTTGGATCTTCTGGAACAAAACCTTTGCCGTGTGTCTTATTTTTTGTGATTTTTCATTGATTTTTGCTTGATTTTTCAATTTTTGGCTTGATTTTTGGTTCTAAAAATGGAAATGTTGACTCCTTGACTAGGGTTGACTTTCTAAAAATAGAAGAAGCAAAATCCCTAAAAAATAGGGATCCCAGATTGGTCCAAAAATGCCAAAAATGAAAAAAGTGAAAAAGCAAAAATCCCTAAAAAATAGGAAGTGTTAGAATTGACTCAAAGCACAGGCGATCCTCATCTCCTGGACCTTCTGAGCACTTCCATGACATTCAGGCATTGTTTTGGGCTTGAATTCCCAACTCGGCTCGGATGACTCTTCAAACTCTGACTCTTCATTTGTAAAATGGTGATTAGCAGTTGCGATGCCAAGGCAAAAAAGCGAAAACAGGGGGTCCCTATTTGCAATGGGGCGATGTGTGAAAAAGGTCACAATAGGATCACAGGTAATCTTATCAACTTCATCTTCTTTCCCTCTTAGTGCATCAAAGTATATCTCATCAAGCTTGAGAAGATGATCTCTATCTGAAAGTAGGTGAAGGTAATTTGATTTCATTACCGCCTAGGCTTCTTTGAGTACCTGTATGTTTGCAAGAGATAGTTCTCCTTCAAAGTTCTTTTGTTTCCCTGGATCCCTCTAACAATAATCTGCCATCAACTTCTGAGTATTATCAAAATGGGTTAGGGCTGCAATAATCATGTCTTCATTGACCTTCGATTGCCTTGCCAAACAATGGGACCCATGGGGCCTATCATCTTCATACAAATTTCTGATTTATATTCACAACCATGCTTCCCAAAATCAGATACCTCTATGACATATTTTTCACACAACTCATGTTTTAAGGTTAGGTCAACATCAAATTCAATCAAGGCATCATTATCATAGTAGTGAGTAGAATCATCTTCTTCCCATAGGACAACATCGTCATCATCATCATGCACAATAGAGGAATCATTATCATAAGTGTAGGGTGTTGTTGTGACCTTTTCACACATCGCCCCATTCAAGATGGGGACCCCTAATTTTTGCTCCATTCTGGTCTTTTTGGCTTTGGTTCTTTTCTCGCTCTCTCTCTGTCTGTCTCTTGTCTATGGTCTACCTTCCGGGGACGTTCCGGTCTTTGAACTTGAACAAGTGAAATTTGGCCAAGTCTGAAATTAGGGTTTGAGTCTTTCCAGCCAGTTTGAGGTCGAGTAAGGTCAATAACTTGAAACTTGAACCTAACAGTGTTGTCAGTATGCTTCCAGCAGGCTCTCAGCAAAAATTTATTAGATTCCTTGGTACTTACTATTTTTTAGTAAGTCTGCACAATTCAGGGCAATTTGTCAGCACTTTTGAGGTTCCGACAGTCACACAGCATTCAGAGCATATCAGACTATTCGCGTGCAAAATTTGAGCGAAAACAGATAACTTACTATTTTTAGCAGTCTGGCTTCCGGCAAATTTCAGGGTCCAGATGCAGAGTTTCTCTTTGCATGTCTGGATATTCCTTCTGGGTTTTTCGAGACCTTCGCGATGATATAACATGCAAGTCGAGATGATCACTTTCAGGATTCAGCCTTCCGAGGCTATTTTTAGGGTTTGCATGTCGAGCTTTTCTTTGCATGTCGGGTGATTCCTGATGGGTTTTTCGAGAGCTTCGCGATGGTATGACATGCAAACGGAGATTCTCACTCAGTAAGGAACTTGCTATTTTAGCAAGTGTGTCCTAGCCACCCCCAGCAGTTCAGAATCACGAGCCGATCGCAGTGTCAGAAACGAGAGCAAACAGAGATCTTTTGACACATGCAATGATTAGGTTTCCAGCCGAGCCTAAAGATAGACATCAAAAGTCAAAATCTTCGAAATCCAATGTAAACCACTGCGATCAGCATTCTTCAGGCTATCTGCCGGTGAAATTTCAAGTCGATCGGAGCACTTACTATTTATAGTAAGTCAATTTGGAAACTGGCTAAAAATAGTAAATCAGGTGCATGCGTCAGTGTCGGCAGTAAGGTCACGTGGTGAGGAGCGCCTCATTCAAATTTCAACTCGATCGGAGCTGTGGAGGTACCAGAAATGAGAGTTTACTATAAATAGCAAAACACTTCCCAAAATATGCTATTTTTAGTAAGTCAGCTCAGAATGGCAGTATTGACAGGATGTCAAAGTTGCGAGGATCCGGTGTTTAAAATTTCATGGCAATCTGAGCTTCAGAAGTGCAAAAACGAGAAGGCTTACTATAAATAGCAGGGCACGTAGGCTGGCAAGGATGATGAAAAATTTGTCTAACAGGCATAAGAAAATACGCCCATCTCAGCTAGGGGCGTGGAAAATTTTTGAAAACGAAGTTCATCCTTCACACAGGGCAAAATGCGCCCAAGATGAGAAAAGTCAAAGAAAGTCAAAGTTTTCATCCTTCTCAGGCATTAAAATGCGCCCAAACTTGAAGAGGAAAAAGTTGAAAATTTTTCTAAGTCTGAGACCTCGTCCTTCACCAGGGGTAAAATGCGCCCAGCTCAAAGAGGCATCAAGAAAAATATTCTAAGTCACTGTTCATCCTCCTAGAGGCCTCAAATGCGCCCATCTTGAGAGAAGGTCAAACAAGTCAAAGAATTTTATCCTCCTCCCATGCTAAAATGCGCCCAAGGAAGAGTTGGTGCAAGGTATTTGAAAAATTTTCTAAGTATGAGTTCTCATCCTCCATCACCTAGCAAATGCGCCCATCTCTCAAAAGGTCAAAAGAGTCAACATCTTCTATCCCTCTCCCTATGTGAAATGCGCCCAAATAAGGGCAAGTAAAGACAAAAACGAGGTGGGGAATATTCCAAAGGAGGTGGCGTTGCAGATTTTCATCCTCCTAGACATGTAAAATGCGCCCAACAAGCAAAAAGGTCAAAGGGTCAACAAAGTTTATCCTCCTCAAGGCAAGAAATGCGCCCAACTCTAAGCATGTGAGGACAAAGGTTGGAAGTTCATGAGTTACATGAAGGCGTTGGAAGTCTTATCCATCACATCATACAAAGTGCGCCCAAGTTCCAAGAAGGTCAAGCTGGTCAACAAGTTCATCCTGCTGCATAGGCAAAATGCGCCCAAAAAGGAGCATGTAAGGACAAAAACGTGGGAGATATGAGGACACTTGTTGATGGCGCTTGAAAGTTTTCATCCACCACTACATGCCAAATGCGCCCATCCCTCTCACCCCCTCAAATGCGCCAAGAAGAGGAGAAAGTCAAAGAGGGCGTTGAAATAAAGTCTTCATCCTCCTGAGTATGAGAAATGCGCTCAAGCTGAAGTCAATAAAAGGTGAATAAAGGATGTGAAAGTGAAGTTAAAGGATAAAATTGTTAGGCGCGCCTAAAAGTGAAGTATTGAGGGTGAAAAGATAAGTGCTAGGCGTAGTAATGTTCTCCATGACATGCACCTGAAGTGAAAATAAAATATTGCCAAAGAGGATGGAAATATTTCTAAGGCGTGATTTTAAAATTCCCTCTCAAAGTGTGATATGCGCCTAAGGTTATAGGTGTTGGAGATTTTTCCTAAGGCGTTGAAGGCGTGGTATGTGTTAGAAAATATTTGAAGGTGGTGGGAATGAAATGGCAAGTGCTAGGCGCCTCAAGTAGAAAGTGAAATATTGCCTAAGTGTTAAAAATTTCTCTAAGGCGTTGGGACTTCAAATGAATATTTTCCCAAGTGTGAAATAAAATCCAAGATGGCTAGAAAAATAAAATATGCTAGGCGCCTTCATAAAAATTTTCTGAGTGAAGTTGGTATTTTTCACAGGCAAAATTGATCGAGCTGGATATAAAATTTCCTAAGGCAAAATTTTCAAAGTGATTTAAAATTTTTCTAAGGCAAAATATTTTCTTCCTTGGGAAAAACGCCTAAGTATGATGAAGTGATAAAATCTTTTTCCTGAAGTCCGAGTGAATTTTGCCAGTGATGAAGTCAAAAGATGTCGGCAGTGCAGGAATAAAATTTTTCTAAGTCAGAGCAACAAGAAATCTTCACAGATGTGAAGAAAGGATTTAAATTTCAATGGGAAATAATTTTCTAAGGTTCAAAATTCAAGAAAAATAAAATGAACCCGTTCGTTGGGAACCCATGGATTCGAAGCGTTCCGAAGAAAATTTTCTTCTGGGTATTGAAGATTATCGATGAGGAGTTGATTTTAAGGTCTTCCACAGCTTGCCGAGGATTTTGGGATGAAGATTTTAAATGGGCACCAGGTTGATGAATTTCCTAAGGGAAATTTGAAAATTTTCTAAGGCAAATGAAGAAAATATGTTTTCAAGGTGAAATTCTCCAGGCGATGAATTTGAAAGGAACTGCCTAGTTGAATTTGCTTCAATCCTTCGTGAAGATAGTTTACTTGAGCTAGAAATGAATAAAATCGAGGTTATCAGAGCTCCAGCAGGTGAAATGAATTTCTCAAAGATGAAGTTTGTCTAAGGCATGAACTTGAACACAAAGTTGGCGATGAACGCTTGGAGATCAAAGCATGAAAATCAGGTAAGTAAGTTAAGTTTATATCATGAAGTATTCTAATACCTCTTCTCCTCGCTTGCTTTGCAGGAGGAACGTTGAAGCCAGAGCACGATGTCGGGAAGTGGTGAAGCACGATGATATCACAACCTTCGAAGGAAGATAAAGTTACAAGTTTCAATCTCGAAGGAGGAAAATTTGCAAGAAAATGGCTGAGTGTTGAAGAAACATTTTCAAGGCTCAAGATGAAAAGAAGGATGAAGACCCTCAAGTGGAAGAAATCAAAGAACAACGCCAAGAAAGAAGATCGAGAACAGTGTGAACGCGTCTACAAATGGAATCTTCTAGAAGGATGATGGTGGACATTATGGCGCATTTATTACCCCACTCTCCTCTGTGGCGGTTTTAGGGCAATATTTAGGGCTGAGGTGGCACGATTCTGCCTCTATTAATTGTAACCCTAGCCGCCTTTTGACTTGGCTAGTTATATAAGGAGTCCCCTCATTTGTAGCAAGTAGAGATTAGATCAAGTTAGAATCGAGTATTGAGAGAGTATTATATTAGAGCTAGATAGTGTGTAGCATTGTAGAGCATTTTGCATAATTTGAGAAGAGAGAAAGTTTTCCCTTTGAAAACTTTTGAGGAAATTGTTGTGTAACACATTTTATGATAATAGATCTTTTCATTGATGATGGAATTCGTCTTGTCATGAAATGCTAGCAAGGTTTCTTCTTCCTTTCGTATCCAAGTAGCTTAATTTCATGCAAGTAGCTTACTTAGATGTGTGGTGTTTTATTGAGATAGCTTCGCTTTATTCCATACCACTAGCGGCTTGTTGATGATAAGTCCGCCTTGCGTGGTCAACTGGACATTACCTTGAGTTTAACTTCGGTTATGGTTTACATGCTTACATGCGTCGTTCTGATGGTGTATGTATGTTAAGTCATAATTTGAACATCTTTTGCTATTCCCCTTGAAGATTGCACCGATTTTACTGAAGCTGTCCGACGGAGGCTAGGTGAAATCTGGTTGAAGTCTATTGAAACGAAGCCGCATATCTTGCATTTAGAATAGAACATAAACTTCTTAGGCCCTACACCCTTTTAAATTCAGTTCATTTCCGGTTAGAATTAGGAAACTTGCGCTCACCTGCCAAATCATTTGAATCACACGAAAGCCCTTAGTCTCTGTTTGTTGTTAGCCGTCGAACAATTGTGTAAGTCCCCTTGACATACCAGCAATATCACATCGAGCCAAACTGAGCCTATTCCGCAACCTTGGAGTTGAAAGCATGATCTTACTCGCAATCTTAGCATGCTGAATACTTTGTTCAAGAGAGGATAGAGCGTCCGTTGGGAGACTTTATTCTGTGTTGGTGCGGTCTCAAAAACCACGTCAACAGGTGTCAAAACACAAGTAGATTCATGCTTCGCTTCAATTGCTGGTCTAGAGGGTGTATCCACAATCATAAAGTGATCCCTCAATTCTTGCAATGCTAAATCAACTTTATCAAAGTCACTTTGCTCAATACATGACAAAATTTTTGTATTGCTTTCATATGTATGAACATCATCACTATCCAAATTATTCAAATCACAAATTGATTCCTTACCAATAAGATGTAGAGTTGGTGAAGCAATGCTAGGCTCACTCAATGGAACATTAGTAGAATTCATATCTCCTCGTAGCTGATCAATCAATGCAGGTTTGGAAAACTCCGGGACAACATTTCCTTCAACCTTGTGGTCGCCATGAAGGAATATGTGTTCTCCACTTGTAGATGCAATAGTTGATTCTTGCTTGTCCATATCCTCATATGGCTGAAGTGAACTTGTGTAACATACACCCTCAAATCTGCCCCTTGTTTTTTGTTTTCCAGATGTGTTTGAAATGTGTTTGCAATGGTTTTATGATGTTTTGAGATGGTAATATAAGTGCAGAAATTAAAGTAACTTGCAGAAAAGAATAACAACACAAATGATTGCAATTTTGGAATTACAATGCACATAAAATTCCAGATTTATACTCCGAACACAAAATGGAGTTTTTTCCAATTACAAGAGTGACCCAGTTCGTAAAATAGCATAACATATCAAAAACTAACATACCCAGAAAATATAAGAGCCTTTGATAACTTTCTATACATATAACCAGCAAACTGGAACTGTAGAAATAGCTAATAAATCCTTCAAATCTTGTGGTTTCTACTCCTTTCAATATTGCTGAGTGTTCCTCAGCCCTAGGCGCCTCAAAACCCTCCAAAAACAGCTCTCAAAGCTAGGCAACCAGCACCAAGAACCCTCACGCCCTTCTTGAGGTTGTATAACCTGCCTGTGGAATGGTATGACCAACAATAGAGACTCCAACAGCCAAAATACCCTTGGTCACTTCCTCAAAACAATCTCCATGAATCTGAAATGCAACAACTCTGATTAAACTAAAGTGAAAAGCTCCACAAATATGCTCATATGTGATTCTTGTATGAAACCACCATGAATCTTCCACATTAGATCTTTCACTAACGTAGAGGATGCCACTTGCAAGGGATTTCATCCTCTCACAAACCCTCCTAAAGAAAATGTCTTCTCGAGCCTGTAGAAAACAATATCCAATATCCAACATAAAAAATGAAATGAGCCTTTTGAAATGCTTTTATAGACTCCTCAAAACACCACGCCCCCCTTGGGAAATAAAATATTTTATTTTTAATTTAAATACTCCTTATAACTCCCTCTTGGGAATCCCACTTAAGTTGCTCAAATATTAACTTTATAATATTTCTTTATGTTTCCCATGATCCCTTTTTAATAAAACAATTTTATAAAATAAATAACATAAGTTAAATATTTAATTTAATTTTAATGACTTTATGTTATTTAAAATAATTGCACTGGACCATTAAATATTAAAATATTGATATCAACAGCTCCCACCGACACTTCTAAAAATAGCAGGATTGACAACTGATTCTTTTGGTGCCTGAAACTGACTTACTAATAATAGTATGGGAGAAATCACCAAAAAACACTCCAAAAATGGGCGATACGCAACTCCCAACCACACCATGCTGAATAAACGGTCACCAGAGTTCCCTAACCATAACCCTGTTAGCCTATGGGAACCATTGAATAGGCTAACTTTGCCAAACAGTTGAATAGGTTAGGAAAGGGACATTACAACTTGTGAACATGGCTTCATCCTCTTTAGGGCTTCCACATGTTCGGCTAGGAGTCCAAACTTTTAGACATGTTGACTGATCTTTGTCTTTCCCATGATCACTTTTAGGCTGCAAATCACAAGCAAGTGAATCCTTTTTCTTTTCTATCCTTTCTTCAGCGGTAGCTTTTGGTGATTCTGATTCTAATTCAGACTTCGTTTCCTCCAACAAAATTGATTTCTTTGGGTCTTGTTCCTTGACCTCTTCCTTAGTTGTTTTCCTTATGCATTCATATAGGCCTATTTTGTGGGGGTATTGGTACTCGAGTGCCTTCAAGTACACATCAAAGGGAACAAAACCCTTTGCATGATCTAACAAACTTTGATATTGGTTCAAAACTTTGGAAGCTTCAGACGGGTACCTTTCTTGTTTCTTTCATATTTTTAGCAATAGCTCTTCAAGAGGATCTATGTCTTCTTCCTTGGGTAAAAATTTAGGTTGCCAATCTATTTTCATTCTCCAAGGTTCCCTCATGTGTCTGTTGTAGATTTGCATTCACAAAATCAGATCCACAGGCTGATAAGATTGCTGCTCTAATACCGTTGTAATATCCTCAATGGGATCTACCCTAATATTCTGATTTTTATTTCTGCTCAAACTCTAATTCTAATTTCTGATTTTTATTTTATGATTTCAAACAAAATATCATAGAGAACATACAAGTGACCAAACATGACAAACAAACATGCCAATTGATGCTACCGATTGATATTCATATCAAACATGAAATCCACCATGAAAAACACAAGATAGGGCATCCAAATGCAACATACAAATACGATTTTCTGTAGATAACTTTTGTTGTTACAAAGCTGAATATTCTGGACTGATCTTACAAAGAACTCAAGGGCTCAAACATGCCAAACATATGCCCAGATTTCTGCTCTACAAATCAGATCTGAAACTATGATTATACATACCAAATATATGCAAAATAGTCTTCAAATATCAAACCCTAGATGGGCGAAATTCCTCCTTGGTAAGTGCTTAGGGTTTGCTGCTCCAAATATGCTCCAAATAATGCAAAATTGCCCTCTAAAGGTGGGCACTCAGATCTGCTCCAAAGTGGCACTCCAAATTAGGGGCAATATGCTCACAAAAGTGCCACAACAATGCTGCTCCAAATCTGATCTTCAAATCTGATTATGCAATGATGCCCCAAATCTGATCTACAAATCTGATTAGGAAATGATGCTCCAAACCTCCAATTTCTCCAATGAAGTGCAATTAGAACTCCGTTATGGGTCCTTCACAAGATGAGCTAGGTTTTTGTCCAATTCATCGTATTCACAAGGGTTTTCTTCTTAGAGTAAAGCCCAACCAAAGTTACAGGCAAAGAGAAGAATCTCCAAATGTAAAATATGATATGAATGGATGCCAAATGACTTACACTTTACTTTCTTTTATAGCCCTCCCAAAATAAACTTAACAAGTCTGACCTCCTTTATTTTATTTTATTTGATTTTATTATTTTATTATTTATTTATTTATTTTTATTTATTTATTTCCTCCAATCTTGGCCGATCCCAATAAAGTGTTCTTATTTTATTTTATTTATTTAATTCATTTAATTATATTATTTATATTTAAATATTATATAATATATATACTAGTGTTTAAAAACACTATTAAAATAGGGTGGATTTAGGGAAGGAAAAAGGGGACATTACAGAAAGTTAGGCTTTACTACTAGTTATCACAAACAAATTTCTAATGAAGGACCAATTGTACCTTTTAAGTAATTAAATTACTAAATAACAATGAACTAATAGGAAATTGAGAGAAACAACACCACAATAAGAAGATGCAAGCGCTTAAACTGGAGAACCTGAATTCTAGGAGAAAACTCCAGCAATAGTGAAAAAAAAACACTCTTGTCCACCGTCTGCAAAGAGGAATATAATCTTAGGATTCTTGGGAACACAACCAGCTTGAAATTTACTTTTTTCAGTCCTTAAGATCATTACAACTCTTTGCTACACACTTTCAGAACTGTACTTTTCCTGTGACTGTGTATTGAACCTATGAACTCTACTAGAATACAAAAAACTAAACTCCAATCCTTCCCATGTGCATCAATGTGTGTTTATATATGTTTAATAAACTTGTATAGTCTTGTCAAGAATCCCAAAAGTCACCAGAAACCAAAACCAAGAAGAATTTGAAGTGTTCTTGGGTGTTACCTGCTGTTTCAAAACACATGACAAAATCACCAATTCATGTAGTCACAAAATCATCACTTCTATACAAAATTGCCTCTTGTTGGAACCAGTGGTTTCTCACAAAGTTGCTGAAATGTTTATTTTTCTTCAAATTTCTTACATCTGAGGCATGCACCTGATTCTTGCGTTTTCTGAGCAGTGTTCCACTTCTCGAGTGAAATCAACTGACCATTTTTCTGATCAGTATAAATGAAAATAATACTTCTCAAACACTTTTATCCTAAGCAGATCAAAAGTAGATTTTTTTCTTTTAGAGAATTAACTTCTTTAATTACTTAAGTGACCTGCCAACCAATTCAATTTTATAAATATTCAACAAGACACTGTAATGGAAAACAACTAATTCTAGGTGCAAATTTCTAGGAATTATTTGTAGTAGTTTATGAAAAGGCCTTAAGAGCACTGTCGTACCTTATTTACTTGGTTTGGAATCCATTAGTGGACTGACTATTCATCCTCATGCCTAATGCTTGCCTAGCAGCTATTCTGTATGCTTCTGTTTTCACTCAGTTGTCATTGAAGTCAATGAGAGTCACAAACATATTTCCTCCAAATGAGTTGAGCTTCAAAAGAACATATCTCATTCTGAAAAACTGAGTACAATTTTAACATGAATGCTCTTGATTTTAAGTCTATTTGCCTGGCCTTGACCTCTTTTAGCTGTTTGACAAGGTTCTATTAATGTTCATGCACTTCATGTACTTCTGTGGTTGAGGGATCGAAAGTGGTTTTTTTTGTTTTAAGTCTATTTCCTGGCCTTGACCTATTTTGGCCCTTCAATGATCAAAGGGTCAAAAGGCAATTTTGTTTTTAGTCTATTTTCATGGCTTGACCTATGTTAGACTTTTGACCTGTATTGCAATGGGATTCAACTTAATGTTTGTGCACTTCAATGGTCAAATAGTCAAAAGGCAATTGCGTTTCAGGTCTATTTTCACGGCCTTGACTTATTTTAGTCTTTTGACTTGTATTTCCTCCCAAGAAGATAGCTCGATGAATCTTTCCATCACCTCATCCTTGTACAAAGGTGGCAAATAGTTGCTGGATTTTAGAAAGAAAAAATTCGTCGTTGACTGTTGAAGTAATGAATGTTAATAACAGCCCTGTGGCACTGTGTGTGTATATTACAACGCAAAGACATGAATATCAATATTCTAATGATCTAGATATTTAGGCAACTTGCACTCATATGAACAAACTTCGATTAGCATTTCTTGTAAGGTTACTTCAGAAATTTCAATGGAAGGGATGGTGCTGCTTCTATAATTTATGAAAATATTTGATTTTGATTTGGGATACAGGTTATAGATTCTCAGCTTATGAAGTCACCAACAGTCTATGCAAGACGGAGTCTATCAAAGCTTTTCTGTGGTCTAGCAGATCCAGCTCTTCTAGATGCAATGAAAGCACATTGTTTAACAAAAGATTGGCCCACTGCATTTTACTTGCAAGCTGCTGCCCTCACTAAACTTCAAATGAAGGACGATGCAGCTGATATGTTGAAGGAGGGTACTGCTTTAGAGAACAGAATAAGGAATCTTGGACAAGTTGGCTCTTGACATTAAAAGATACATATTTCTTGGGATGCTTATCTGTAAACAAGAGATCAAAAAATGATGTATGTTTTTATTGGTTGATGACAACAAGAACAATGCTAATTTATAGATTTATATCAAATCATTTTTTTCATGGATTGATAACCATATTTCATGTTTTTGTTTATGGTGCCGACTTTAGTGTGATGAAGCTGAACTATTGAACTGTGAAGAGAAATAGAAAATAATTTTTTGTGTAAGAAACCTAGAAATTAATGAAAGGGTATTTCTACATTTCAAAGACATCAAACTTATCATTTAGAAAGAGAGTACCCCCCATCAAGTGTTGCACATGGCTTCTGATGATGGAGTGAGGAATCAAGTCAGAGTAAAATCTGCAAGAAGAAAACCTTAGGAGCAGCAGACCACCATTCCTGGTGTTGTGAACTTCCTCAAGCTCTTAAATGGTTCATATGAAGAGGTAGTTTCAGTTTGCAGTCTATAATCTGTTACATTATTTTGTATTCTTCGATGCAATAAATTTTTACTTATGAATTGAAAAGCAATTTAGGAAGTGATAAGATAAGACCTGAACTTGCATCCGCATGCTCCTAACAAGATAGCTCTAAAATCCTCTTATTACGTCATCCATACACAAACATTGTAAGTAACTATCCCATTTTTAAAAGTTTAAAAAATGTCATTGGTTATCGAACCCCACACACATTAAGTATAGACATGCAAAAAAGTCAATAACATGTCAGTATATGGTCTGTTAAATATACTGGTTTTTCTATGTTATGCCAATGTGTAGCAGTTTTGATGGATGTGCTACTTAAGAAAGTAGACATTGTACACTGAGGCAATAGCAGGGAAAACCAAGCTACATGTATCTTTACTATCACCTGCTTTTGTCAGAAAAATCAGATTTGGTGTTCTACTGCTGCAGAAAAGATTTCCGCTGTTTGTAAAGATCTTTTTCATTAGAAGTATAACTAATAAAGTTATTTTGCCACACAAATACTTTCGTTGTGATGTACAACTGATATTCTTTTCCGCGGTAAGTAATTATGTTCTTGCATGGTTAGCCTTTCTGTAGTAAGTGTAACTTATTGTCTGCAATATTCTGAGTTAAATCTCTCTCAAAGAAGGAAACTAATGTAATTGTTTTCCTCTCTTTTTGAAATCATGGCTAAGGAATGGACAATTATAAGTAATAATGTACTGGCCATATTTTGAGTGTCACCTTTTACTCTTGTGATGAGAACAATACCAAGTGAACCGTGAAACAAAATTATTTAAATATAAAATAGAAGAATAGATCTGCTACAACTCCTCTGTGTATGCAGCTAAATGAAGAAAAAAAATGTCCAAATAATATTTGATTCATTGACACTATTAGATACTAGCCTTCATATTCTTTGTAGTATATATCCTACTTTAAAGAAGTATTTCCTTAAGAATGTAGACTGGAGTCAGGAACATATTCATGTGGGTGGATGTGCTGTGCACAATCTTCGCCACTCTTCCGAGTTGTACAATTTCATTTTGAAGTCGACTATATCGTTGACTAGGGTGAGAGGCGTAACCTCTAGTGGGAGTAAGGGTCGAGTAATTTGGGGAGCATGATCATAAAAAAATTGGAAAAATCAATAAAATAAAAATTTAACAGTTTTCTTTTCAGTCCACAAATACAATTATTAATGAAGGATGGCTTTTCAAAAATGGTGGAATGGATACCCCTCAGTCCTTGGCTCTCAGTCGAAGAGGTTTCACCCTATGGCTCATGCTCCTACATCCTGTAGCTAAAACAAATCTGGGTTTGATATAAAACCCTCTATCAAAAAGAAAAAAAGAAAATCAAAGTTTATGCATAAATATAGAACATTTACTACCTTTATCCAAACAAAATCAAAATAAAATATTACTGTAAAAAGGAAAAACAAGTAAAAAATTAAAAAATAGTAAAAAAATAATAAGTCATTATAATTTTTTGAACAATATTTTTTGAAGTTATTGCATTTGAATTATAAGTAAAATAATTTAAGTTTTAAAAATTATAGAAGTAAAACTACTCTAATAGCTATGTATTTCACTAAATAAAATAATGTGTAAAATTGTAAATGAAAATAAACTTCTCTTATATACGACCTAGGCTAATCCAATCAAATGCATTTAAATAAGTACAAGTTAATTAAGGTTAATAAATAGGAAACAATTGTATTTAGTTTGATAATTATAGATGGTTCTAGGACCAATGTGGATTTGAGTTTGAGTTGTCTTCATATTGGGAACAATGAATAACGAACTAGTAATTGCCTTAGAATTGTCATTGTGCAAAGATGAATCTAGCCAATCAAGGATGAATTGAGGACTGCAAATGTCTTATATAATCTACATACAACTTTTATTCACTTCATCTATTGTATGACAATTTGCTTTACACTTCTTGAATATCTAGGGTCTTGGTGATAATTATAAATAACTTAAGGGCCATTGATTAGCATAGAGAATCAAGTTCTCCCAAGTCAATAAATTGAAAAATGATAAAAAAAAAATGTCAATCTTCAATTGTGCAAGTGCTTTTAGAATGATTATGTAGAGTTAGATTCTTTTTAGAGCACCAATTGAACTGTAAATGTGATTGATATTTTAATTATTACTTAATTAGGAGATGATTAGAATGAAGGTATTGAATTCCTTTCAATACACGAACATATCATGCAAGCCCGTGTTTAATGGACTCTAGGTGGGAAGAGAAGGTGGAAAATTGATCACATTTGAATTTTTAAAATTTAAATTTAGGTGGGATGAGTTTGTGACTATGAGGGTGACCTTGTGAGTGCAAACTAGTTTTGAGACATAAAAGAGGCTAGATCATAGTGGATAGTGTGTGTATGAAAGTACATGTGAGCATAAGTGCCATAAACAAGTGGATGAGGTAGATGTATAAGGGGGGTAAGAACATGTGAATGGGAATAAGTGGTAGGTGCATAGAAACATTTGTAAAGGGTAGGTGGATAATGTAGGGCAAGGGCCTTTACTTTGCTCAAAATTATGCTATTTGTCAATATGCCTATGTACCAAAGCACTCAAAATAAACACAAAATTAAATGAAAATTGACACAGGTATGTGACTTTCACTATTACATTTTTCCCACACTTTGAGGTTCATGTGAATCCTAGAATGATCATGCATCTAAAAGTATGTAATTATAAAAATCATTTGTAAAGTAAATATCTCAAACACTCAAAGGATATCAACATGAGGTCCATATAAAGTAATAGTACTTGAGAGAGTATAATCATGTGTGTTTTCCTTCTGTGTATGTACTCCATGAGATTAATTTCTATTAGCATATGTAACTATCTACATATCTAAACATAAGAATATAAGTGATAGTATATACCCCCCATCCAAGCATATAGGCATGCAATCATATAAGCATGTTGTTGAGCAACATGATAAATGGCACATTAACAGTATTATCACTATAGATATTTAATCTGATAGGGCATGTGATTAACCTAATAAAATTAATGAACCAAAAAGAATCAAACATAAAAAATGCAAAACATTACACTAAATTTATGTGGAGAAAATCTTGTAAGAAAATATTTTTCACTAAAGAGACCCAAGTTTGTATTAAAATATAAAAAAAGTATCATCAGTACAATCACTTTTTCCTCTAACAATAAATTAGTGATATAAGAGTACCTACAAAGAACCTTACAATCCACTATCCCATGCCTCCAATTATAGCAAATTCAAAAAAGTGAGAAAGTTGTATCCAAGACCATGAGTCAAAATCTTGAGCTATAAAAAACTCCAACACCCCTATGGTCATGGTCAAGCATCTCAGAACAATATGTAAATATTTACAAACTTTTATGCATCCTAGATGTCAGATTCTTCTATAACAATCAAATTGACAAGGATCATGTTGAAAATGGAGGTAATTTTGTAGCTTTAGAGCTTGCAAAACTATTATATTGTAGATCTAATTAAGTGTTCTTTGTTACAAATTCTTTGTAGATGATTATCTGTTTAGATTCATTTTACCATTTGTAGAAATAGACAAAAGATTGTAGAAGAATAAGACGAGAAGATAGAAGTGACACAACATATACCATGGAGAAACCCTTTCAGGAAAAAACTCCACCACCAAAATCAATAGTGCTTGTATTATTTAACCTTAGAACAAGATTACAATAATTCATTATCAATCCTTGCTTGAGATGCTTTTTTTTCCTTCAGCAATTCTTCTTCACAACCTACAATAAAATATGATAAAACTCTCTTCAACTTGCTGCAATTTATAGACAATAATGAGCCTTGTAAACTCCAAAGAGTTTGCAATTACAAAGAAGAAAGCTTATCTCACAAAAACTATGCCTATTCTTTGCAAGTAGAGTTCTTTCGTGAAAAACAATGTCAAACCAAGTCCTTCATCAATTTGGGCGTCCAAAACTGAAGTCCTAACTCAACATTGATTTCAAAGATATCTTCTAAGCTTATCCTCAAAGTTGGCGCCCAAGAATGGGCCCACTTAACTCAACCTTATACAATATCTTATCATACAAAAGTGTTAACTCCAAGATGCAAATTTGGGCGCCTAAGGTGGGTCCAAGTCAATCTCTATTAACTGAAACATATCTCTCCACCATTCATGCAAATATCATGCATGATTGATCATCCCCACTTAATTGAATGTATTACTTGTTATTTGTCATGCAACTCAAGTCATTAGTCATGCATTCCAAGTCAATTGAAGTCAACTAACATTCAACTGAAACTAACTACATGCAATTGAAGATAACTGAACCATAACTAAACTGAAATGGACTCCATGCATGTAAACATCAATTCCTAACTTCTAGGATCTTTATATGCATTACTGGAGTGTTATCTTTCTCCAAATAGTTAACTTAACTCAAGGTGGGTTCCACCTTCCATGTGGGTGCCCCATGTGCTCCTATTTTGTAGGAGCTCTTCTTGGGCATCCCCACATGTTCCTATCATTTAGAATTAATTTTAAATGTCAATTTACATGTCCAGTTCATTCGAATTTAATCTCTTTCTAATCCTAGTGTTGGGGAACACTTTCGAAGGACTTAGGAGATACATGAAATATGTTTAGGATTGCAATTAAATGGCATCCTATTCCCAACATATCCAAGTTGTAGGCTCTCCATTAGGGAATTCAATTTTTGTGTCATAAACACCAAATTAGGAAGATGCTTTGTAACTCACTTTTTTCCTTTTAAATGTAAACTCCCTATTCAACGTTTTCTTACACACGATCTCAAATATCTAAGAATAAATAATAAATAAATAATGTTCTCATCCACACATGGTCATTCCATTTTTCCCACTCAAACATGTTTGGAGACCATACATTAATTATCATTTATATAATTTAATATGATTAATCAAGACTTAGGATTGGAATGTGGATGTAATCCCTTATCCTAACATTATCACACTTGACATTTATATTGCAAGACATAATATGAATTAAAAAATAAATCAAGTGCTAGAATAGGGAAGGCCCATGGCCTCCTTGTACTAATTGAATTTCCTCATATTCGTTGTCTTAGTGAGAACATACAACATTAATCAAAGTGTCAACCTTTTATATCATGATTTTACCACCCTCAACCAACTCATGGAAAAAGAGATACTAAACATCAATATCCTTTGTATAAGCACGGTACATGTAATTCTTCACCAAATTGATGACACTATAAGATTTGATAATGAATTTTCTGGAATCAAATTCAATACCTAAACATAATATTTGTAACTACATTGCATCCTTACAGACGCGTCACAATGATGCACTCTACTTATGTAGTGGAAAACACAATTGTAGGTTATCACTTACCCATACAACTAACAACTCTAAAAAAAGTAAACACATAACTTCTCCACTTCTTGTTACTCAAATCATTAGCCTAATTTGAATAAAAAAACCTATATATAAAGCAAGTTACCCACATCATTAGTCTAATGATAGCACATAAATAATCAAAAGTCCCTTACAAATATCTAAAAACACTTTTCACATAATTCCAATGCTCTTTAGCAAGGCTAGACATAAATAGGCTAAGAACTCAAACTATTTGGGAAATATCTACTTTTGTACAAACCATCATATATATTCATCTCCCTATGACATGAGCATATGAAACATTAATATATCCTCCAAATCATCATCTAACTTAGGACATTGATCTAATGATAACTTAGTACTGATATGTAAAGGAATATCTAGTGGATTACAACCTTACATCTCAAATCTCTACAAAATATTCTAAACATGCTTACTCTAATTGAACCAAAGATTTTTGTTAACCCCATCCTTGCTAATCTCCATACCTAAAATGTACCTACCAACCCCCAAATATTTTATGTCAAAGAAACTAGATAATTAAGTTTAGAGCTATCTAATCATTCCCTTACTATTTCCAATGTATGTGTCATCACCATATAGGAAAATGATTAGTAACTAATCATCAATTAATTTAAAATAAACATGATGAGGGCATGTGCACCAAGATGGGAACAAAAAGTGGCCAAATGCCCAAAAACGAGAAAAAAACACACGTTTTAAAGAAATTCAAATGACGTGCTCGTGTTATGGCTCAAAAAATCGAGCCATAACATGAGCATGCTATTTAAACAAATAACACACACGTATTATTATGAAAAGAAAGCATGTACGCGTTATTATCAAAACAAAACTTGTACACATTATTATCAAAACAAAACTTGTACACGTTTTTATGAAATAAAAATGTGTATGCATTTTGCTCAATAAAGTTATAAAAAGAAAAATCCTGTCCATTTTGCTCACCCATGGCCTGCATTTTTTGCAACTATTTTCTTTCCCTCAACTTTGCATAACACAAACGTTTTTTTCCCTTTGCAACCTTTCTTCACAATGCCACATTGGAGAAGAGGTAAGTGATATTTTTTTTGAATTATATTTAAATTTTGTTTGCATTAAAAAATGGGTGGTTTTTATTAATTTCATTTTTTTTAATTATATAATAGATCATGTAAACCTTGAGCCAAAACCAAATTTAAATGATGAATTACCTGAGGAAAACCCTAGGATGCTTGACCCTCCTACCCTTCCAACAAACCTTGGACAAAACTAAGAGGGTTTTTTAGGGCATCTAGAGAAAAACAAAGTTGCAATTCATGAATTATTTTCAAAATTGAGCGGTTCAACATCAAATGAGAATCACCAATCCCTTGCCTCAACACTGGAAGCCATGTTGACATAGTCACAAATAAAAAAAATCAATGTAAAAATTATAGAGATTCATGTTTTCAATATTATGCAACAAAATTGTCCTATGATGATGTGAAAAAGAAATATATAAGAAAATAAAGCATGTCTTCTTTTTACAGATCCTAGAACTATTGGGAACATAATATACTAAGGGGGGAATCAATATAACTTCAATTTCAATTTCAATCCTTAAATGTTGAAGCTAAGTTATATCATTAAAGCATTCATCTACTTAATCAAAATAGTTAAGAATCCACACAAGAACACAATTGACACTAGATATATGTGGAAAACCCCACAAGGGTAAAACTACGATGATAAAAGCTACTTGGAGATATTGTCCTAATTGAGCCTCACAAAATGAACAACATTTACAACTTTGTGTGTCACCAAAAAATGTATAGTTGACATTTTTATGCTCACTAGAGTCTCTCTTATGGACTTTGGCTTGATTTTTCCTAGATTTAATGTTGTAATGTGGTCAACACGTTCACATTAGGTCTTGGACCCTTGTAAATCATTAAGAATTATAGGATGTCTTGTAAAGGTGTTGTGAAGTGTTGTAACCCACTTTCACACTTTTCTAGGATCCTTTCATCATAATTCACTTAAATAACCTCTTTTTATCACTTACCAAGTCTTATTTCAAAGTGTTGTAAAGAGTTGTAACAAACTCTCACACTTTTCTAGACTTGTCATTAGTAATTCAACCCTTTCTCATGTTTAAATGTCCCCTTAATGCACTTTCCGACCATTCTTAAGTGTGTTTTTGAGGATATTCTTGTTAGACAACATTTAATGCCCTTTAATTCCCTACACCCACTTAAGTTGCTTAAGTAGGACTAAGTTGGCAATAGGGGCGACTTAGTCCTATTTGGAACAAAAATCAAAATTATTTCAAATTTCTGGTGGGATTTCATTCTCTAACCCTTGAGGTCAGCGTGTGATGTGTTATTTTTAGGAAATTTAGGAAAATCAAGTATAAATAAGGGTTTTTCCTCTCATTTTACCCCCCCATTCATTCAAGCATTCACTCAAGCAAATAACTTAATCATTCTCAAACGTTCAAGCACTCTAAGCATAATCAAGTCATCCATTGGAGCACTTCATTGCATATCTTCATATTTCTACATCAAGGGTTTGGTAAGTTTATGACATTGCATGTTATCTATTTATCATTCTCTTCTCATTTCATTTCATTTCATAGGGTTTGATTACCAAAGTGGGGTTTGAGCAAGGAAAACCCCTATACTCTAACCCTTAACCATTTTCCCCCTCTTTGCATGTGTGTTTGCAAACTTTGTAGGTAGATTTGTCAAAGAAATAGGTGTTGAAAAGTGGTTAACAAGTCATCAAAGTCATTCAAGTCAACAAAGACCTAATTCAAGCTTGGAGACTCTTTTTATCTCGTTTTCTACATAATCAAGATCGAACACTTGACAAAAAAGCAAGTGCGAACCTGAAGCTACAGGATCCTGTCCTGAAATTCCCAAAATTTGTAGGTGAACTAAGTCACCACCAGTGGCGAATTAGTCCCATTGCTAGGCCTGAAAAGTGGTTTCTACATTTTTGGATACCCATTTGGCAAATTCTTGTTCCGACAAGTTTTCCCTGAAATTGTGACTAAGTCGCCCAGCTTGGTGTAAGTGTCTCAATCAACATTTTTAGTCAACTATATAGGATTCCAAGACCTCTCCACATCATATTTTAGATTCCAATTGTACCTCTCTAGTTCTGTTCAATTATTTCATCATTTACTTGCATTTTTAGATGTTTTTGCATATCACAGTGTGTTTTCCAACACTTTGCATTTCTTAGGTTTAACATCATTAAATCATTTTATTTTTAGTTCAGTGCATTAGTACATCATAATTAGACACATTACATCTCATTTACATTAATCTTGAGTATAGACATTTGCATTTTGGACCCCATTCTTTCTCCTTTTAGGTGAAAAACCCTAGAAGGAGCTTAAAGCATTTGGGTGATCCAAAATCATTGTCCACATTTTGGTGAACCCAAAATTTGAACATATTTAATTCTGATTTCAAGTGCATCCTAGGTATCATTTGCATTAGCATTACATTAGGTACTGCATTGTTTAAACTGCATCCCAAGGTTTTAAAAAATTGAATTAGTGAAAAGCTCAAATAGCTTGCATTTTTGCATCCTTTTTACATTGAAAACAACAAAAACTCTGTATTTTCATAATGTAGTTGCATCTGTGCATCCGAAAGACATAAAATTGCATTCAATTTTTTTAAAAAAACTAAAAAAATCATCACTGGGACTAATTTGCCACACTAGGTGACTTAGTCCTACACATTCTGCACTATAATTTATGGTATTTTCTGGGAATTTCTGCATTTTTGTTTTTTGTTAATACATCCTACAATACTTTCTAGATTTGTTTTCTATTGGATTTAATTTCCTTTCATCATGGCTTTTTGCTTTAATAAGTTTTGGATGTCATTGAAATCTTTAGTAGACATGTCAAACTGTGCATTTGGAATTGATCCTAATGACCTTGAGCTTCCTCATGCTCCTTCAAATCCTCATGAGTGTCCTCCTCATGCTGTATCATTGGAGAAGATGATGATAGCATGAATAATTTCTTAAACGAATGCCTTGACAACCTTGAAGACAATGTAGCCTTTTACCCATCCATGAAGTTACAAGATCTTCCTACTGTCTCACCTCTTGATATGTTTGGTTATCTACACCCTAAAATGACAAAAGGACCTAAGCTCCCTCCAACAGGTGGACCTAGTTCTTCTACACAACCACTTCCTCAACCATTTTATGATAACAAAGTTACAAACACACAAATCAACTTTGAAGAAACATATGGAAAGGGATTTACTATCTTAAGCAAACAAGGATGTGACACAACAACTGAACATGAAATTCATCAACTTTTAGAACAAAGATCAACAAATGAAAACACCATAGGGTTAGGATATCAAGATCCTCCTCATGATAGCAAGCCTTCTTTTGAATATTGGAGAATTTGTGATGATGGTACGGTGATCTTTGATTCCCATCTTGAATTGAATGTCCTTCCATGTGAACAACCCTTACATGATTCCAATGAAAAGGATGCTAGGATCCCCATGGGTCCTCTTCCTACTTCAATCCATGAAAAAGGTGAATCTAGTAAATACAAATGACCTTACAATTTGAAAAAATTAAAGTTCCGTCTCCATCAGACACCACCTGAATGTGAAATGAAACTCCAAATGCTTTTAAATAGAGGTCTCATTCTATTACCACCCATGAATAGGTTGGTAATCCATCCTAAAGATTCCAATATACCTTATTGTAAATATCATCGTGTTCTTGGACACCAAACTAATGAATGCCAAACTTTGAAGGACATATTGAGTAAGTATCACTTCACTGATACCGACTGTTATCCTATCATCCCATAATACCCTCTCACCAACCTCATCATGCAATAGTTGTAGAATTTTCCATTCTCACTATTGCATGATCTTTCCCATCTTAGCTCATTCTTTCCTTCCATTCAGTGGGGGCAAGAAGTTGTTAGCCTTGTCCTAGTAATGCATTTGTCCTTATCTCTTCACTATGCTATTCACCTTCTGCTTATACTACTTGAGATTGTGAAGCGAATAACTCAGTTGATGGTTGACTTGCAATTGCCTTGCTAGCGTTTTTCCATTTTCCATTTTCTTTTCTTTGGTGTGATTCTATGTGTATATCGAGTTCCCCCATAACATGACATTTGATGTTTCCCCCTCTCTTGTGAAATTCGTCTATTTGTACCTCTATTCTTCTCTATACATCATACATTGTTTTTACTTTTCACTTTTGTTTTGTGTTTTCCTTTTGGGGATGACGCAAAGCGTTGAGACACCCTATGTCTCTTCCATGTTGACCCAATCGATCCTTTTACTTTCTTTTTCACTTTTGTTTTGTGTTTTTCCTTTTGAGGATGACGCAAAGCATTGAGACACCCTATTTCTCTTCCATGTTGACCCAATCAGTCCTTTTACTTTATTTTTCACTTAAATTGTTTTGTGTTTTTCCTTTTGGGGATGACGCAAAGCATTGAGACACCCTATGTCTCTTCCATGTTGACCCAATCGGTCCTTTTACTTTATTTTTCTCTTTTGTTTAGTGTTTTCCTTTTGGGGATGACGCAAAGCGTTGAGACCACAATTTCTCTTCCTTGTTGACCTAAAAGGTCCTTTACCTTTTCTTTTCCGCCTTTGTTTTTTGTTTTTCCTTTTGTGGATGACACAAGGCATTGAGACCGAAATATCTCCTTCATGTTGACCCAAAAACTTTTCCTTTTCTTTCACATTTTTGTTTTCTTTTCGCTTGTGTTTCTCCTTGGGGATGATGCAAAGCATTGAGATCACAATGTCTCTTCCATGTTGACCCAAAACAAACTTTATTTTTCTTTTGTTTTCACTCTCTTTGTGTCATTTTTCCAGTTCTATGTATTTGGGGAATGATGATAGTTCTGAGCTCTTTAAAAAAACACTGCAACAACGAACATATTGAACCCACATCCATAAATCCCTTATGTGTTTGGCGTGTTCCATTTTGGGGGAAACCCATCTTTCTTTTGTTCCTTTTCCTTCACATGACGTAGCCTTACTTAGAAACATGACTTGGCATAAGGGATTTCCAAGTTAGCTCTCATGTCTTGATTCTTTTTGAATTTTTTCATTTGCTACTTTAAAGTAATTTCTCATAGAATGGTGTGTAGCAATTCCTTTAAAGTGGGGCATACATTAGTATTATTCATTTTCATTTTTCTTTTTCTTGGTTCTTAGTGCAGCCTTGTAACTTTATACGATGCATTTGTCACTTTGTGGATGACATTGGGTAAGATGTCCTCCATGAGTATGATCTATCTTAGCATATTACATTCCTCTTGGTGGCCTGATGCAATGCACTGCATCCCCTAAGTTGTGAATATTTTATTCTTTGATTGGTCCTCTATTGGAGACATTAGACACAATGTTCCCTAAGTTATAGACCTCACATGATCTAAGCAAGACTCCTTTGAACATATTTTGCATGTTGCATGTTGCATTTACATGACCACCTTGCATAAAACAACTTGCATGCCTATAGTGCCATTGCATTTCTTCACGAGTTCTAAGCATATGAAGCTTTGCTTGTCTCATGAAGCACAAAACGACATTGTCCTTGTGGCACCTTATTAAAGTTATCAGGAGGTATATCTTTGATATGGTTGTGTGGGAAGCCCATTCCAAGGCACAAATTTCCCCATAGCCACCTTTTGGGATTTCTCACCCCGCGGACAACCAAAAGTTTCATGGCCCCAGAGTGAGTATGTTGTGGATATCTCACCTCGTAGACAAACATAAGTTCCATGGCCCCAAAGTGAGTATACTTGTGCCTTCTCACCTGACTGACAACCATGAGTTCTGTCACCCTAGAGTGAGTACACATTTCTTTTTTCTCTCAAACATAGCCTAGATTTGATCCACAATGAGTTGGACAGATGATTGAACCTTCATTCTTTTTCATCACTTTCATCTGTGGTCTTTTGTGCCTATGTTTGGTTTTCCATGGGATCGTAATCCTGGGGGATTGATCATCCCTCTTGATTATTGTTGTCTCATCTTACCAACATGTGTGCATTAGGATCCCCTCTTGATGTGCATGTTGTGCTACTTTAGCAAGAGTTTGAAGCAAGTTCATCCCCTCACTAAAGTGGGGGCTTAATGTGTCACCAAAAAATGTATAGTTGACATTTTTATGCTCACTAGAGTATCTCTTATGGAGTTTGGATTGATATTTCCTAGATTTAATGTTGTAATGTGGCCAACATGTTCACATTAGGTCTTGGACCCTTGTAAATCATTAAGACTTCTAGGATGTCTTGTAAAGGTGTTGTGAAGTGTTGTAACCCACTTTCACAATTTTCTAGGACCCTTTCATCATAATTCCCTTAAATAACCTCTTTTTATCACTTACCAAGGCTTATTTCAAAGTATTGTAAAGAGTTGTAACAAACTCTCATGCTTTTCTAGACTTGTCATCACTAATTCAATCCTTTCTCATGTTTAAATGTCCCCTTAATGCACTATCTGATAGTTCTTAAGTGTTTTTTTGAGAATATTCTTATTAGACAACATTTAATGCCTTTTAATTCCCAACACCCACTTAAATTGCTTAAGTGGGACTAAGTCGCCAATAGGGGCAACTTAATCCTATTTGGCACAAAAATCAAAATTATTTCAAATTTTTGACAGGATTTCATTCTCTAACCCTTAAGGTCGGCTTGCAATGTGTTATTTTTGGGAAATTTAGGAAAATAAAGTATAAATAAGCATTATTCCTCTCATTTTACCCCCCTCCAATTCATTCAACTATTCACTCAAGCAAATAACTTAATCATTCTCAAGCGTTCAAGCACTCTAAGCATAATCAAGTCATCCATTGGAGCAGTTCATTGCATATCTTAAGATTTCTACATCAAGGGTTTGGTAAGTTTATGAAATTGCATGTTATCTATTTATCATTATCTTCTCATTTCATTTCATTTCATAGGGTTTGATTACCAAAGTGGGGTTTGAGCAAGGAAAACCCCTATACTCTAACCCTTAACCATTTTTCCCCTCTTTGCATGTGTGTTTGTAGACTTTGTAGGAAGATTTATCAAAGAAATGGGTGTTGAAAAGTGGTTAAAAAGTCATCAAAGTCATTCAAGTCAACAAAGACCTAATTCAAGCGTGGAGACTCTTTTTATCCTGTTTTCTGCAGAATCAAGATAAGACACCTGACAGAAAAGCAAGTGCAAACTTGAAGCTACAAGATCCTGTCCTGAAATTCCCCAAATCTGTAGGTGGACTAAGTTGTCACCAGTGGTGAATTAGTGCCACTACCAGGCCTAAAAAGTGGTTTATGCATTTTTGGATACCCATTTGGAAGATTCCTGTTCGAGTAAGTTTTCCCTGAAATTGGGACTAAGTCACCCAGCTTGGCGTAAGTGTCCCAGTCAACATTTTCAGTCAATTATGCAAGATTCCAATACCTCTCCACATTATATTTCAGATTCCAAGTGCACCTCTCCATTTTTTTTCAGTTATTTCATCATTTACTTGCATTTTTAGGGGTTTTTTCATATCATAGTGTGTTTTCCAACACTTTGCATTTCTTAGGTTTAACATCATTAAATCATTTTCTTTTCAGATCAATGCATTAGTACATCATAATTAGACACATTACATCTTATTTACATTAATGTTGAGTGTAGAAATTTGCATTTTGGACCCCATTCTTTCTCCTTTTAGGTGAAAAACCCTAGAAGGAGCTTAAAGCATTTGGGTGATCAAAAATAATTGTCCACACTTTGTTTTAGGGTTACAACCTAAGGAAGCTACAACTCCCTGATTACAATTTTAGGGTTACACCAAAGGAAGCTACAACTCCTTGATCTAAACACCCATGAGAGAATGATTATAGAATGATAGTACTTCCACTATATGAAATTGGCAATTAATCTCACTCTCTTTTGAGGATTGCAATTCTAATTTGTAGACTCCCCAAATGTCTTCTTAGTTGCCTACTAGCTCACTACTTTCAACAATTAAGAAGTTATTCCCTTTGGCTCACCGAATCCAACAAATATTTAAGCACACTTCTTCACATGCCTTGTGTCACAAGGATATGATCAAAGTGAAACCAAATAGGATCTACCACAACAACTCTTTCTCTTTTAGACACTTACATAGTCAAAATCATCATTATCATCAGCATGTCACACCATAGATCAACTAGGTTAACAATTTATACATGATATTACATTGATTACATTTCACATTTCTTCCTTTAACAACAAAAATATTACATCTATAAGTCGACTAGCGATAAAACAAACAACACGAAACATGTAGAGAGCAAGACCCAAAAGACTACACAACACTAGAAAGAGGAAAATTCCTTGCGGACTCCAAAACAAACTTAACTTGGTCCCAAAATAATATTCACAACTTTTATCTTCTATAAACATCATCTGCATGCTTTGAAAAAACAAGATTAGATCGACCATAAACAAGAAAACATGTAACATGTAGCATGTCGGTCTTCACATCCATTTGTGATACACGAGAGAGATAAAACATTATTTGTGTTTCTTCTAAATGAGTCAATATGAACCATACAACACCTTAAATCACTCCTTAAGCTCTACTCAAACTTGAATTAGTGGAGCACACCATCAACATACCTTAGTCAGCCTCAACAAAAAGCATAACTTCACAAAATGACTTGAAAAACCTGTGTGGTATTAGAAGTAAGAAATATCTTCATGTGCTTCATACCTTAGGCACTATGAGACACATGGAGTGTCCACACAAAATCATACAAGTGAAATTCACAACCTTTTGTTGGCGCAAGTATTCAAACACTTGTTTTGATGAAGATTAAGCACCCAAAACCAACTATATCACTCTGACACTTTGAAAACTAAACTTGTGTAGCACCAAATCATTTGAAACTTCAATATAACATACATTAGACATCACTAAGTATGTCCTCAAAATAATTGACTAGATCTTCATGTGTGGAGGAATGCATAGCATTCCAACAAGTCTTTTGAACCACTTTGCTCTTCCTTAACACAGTCTAATACATTGTCATTTCTAACTTTTACTACAAAAGGATAATTGACATGAAATTTTGGATATAAAACCTTCACATCTCCATTAAATTAACTTATAACCCACACAACCATATCTTCAAATATGAAGATATGCAGAGCCAACCTTTACACCTCTGAGAGCATCCTCATAGAATCAACATAGTCTTCAATATGTCACTCTCAAAAACACCTTTTTGATAACTCAAGATTTGAAATGCAGATCACACATACCTTGACACAACAAAAAGCTATCCTCCAAACCGTATGAGAAAAACATCATCAACAAAGAAATGTGGAGCATTTCTTAGACTTTGGCAACCAAACAACTAGACTGTAGCACTCTTTGAACATAGAACTTTTGGCATCAATGGCAACCAAACTGCAACAATCTCCCCCTTTATCATTGATGGAAAAACCAATAGACTCTCCCCCTTTGGTGCATAACCTCTCCCCCTTTGACATCAAGGGGAAAGGATTTTTTTTTTATCTCCCTTATCAACAACAACCATTACCTACTCCCCCTGAGAGGTAGGCCCCATAAGTCTAGGAGTAAAGATATGACTTGAATTACCCCCCTAGACAGATGCACCAACTTTGCGTCTAGCAATAAGGAAGGCCAATTACCCCTAACTTCTGTTTCAGATATTCAAATGTATCCTTTGCAAGATCCTTTGTGAAAATGTCTACAACATGATTCTTTGTAGATGCATACTCCAACTTCACTTCTTTATTTGCAACCTTCTCTCTCAAAAAGTGATACTTGATTGATATGTGCTTGGCTCTAGAATGCATCAATGGATTCTTTAAAATATTGATAGCACTTGTATTATGAAATAGAATAGGAATTAGATCTTCATACTTTATCTTGATATCCTTCAATGTTTGCTTCATCCACAACACTTGAGTACAACAAGATGCTGCAATGATATACTCTGCTTTTTCTATTGATAAAGATACTGAATCTTGCACTTCTTATTATTCCATGAAACTAACACTTTTCCTTAAAAGAAAGCACCACCAATGGTACTCCTATCATCAACACAACCAACCCAATCAACACTAGTCTATGCAATCTGATCAAAGTTATTACCTTTTGGATACCACAATCCACAATCCAGAGTGCTCTTCAAATATCTAAATATTCTCTTGACTACCTTCACATGAGTTTCTTTATGATTAGCTTGAAATATTGCAGCCAAACATGCCACATGTATAATATTAGGTCTTGAAGTAGTTAATTACAATAGGCTTCCAATAATAGATCTATATAGAGTTTGATCAGCCAGGGGAAACTCATCATATTTGCTCAAATGAGAATGAGTTATCATAGGAGTACTCATTGGTTTGCAATCTTCCATACCAAAATTCTTCAACATCTCTTTGACATAAATTTCTTGAGAAATAAAGATATCATTATTTGGCTGAGCAATTTGAAGACCAAGAAAGAAGGATAACTCACCTATAATAAACATTTCAAATTCCTTCTGCATTTCTTTAACAAACTTCTTGCACATTTCATCATTTCCACCAAAGATTATATCATCAACATATACATGTAATGTGCCAACCCTTCATTGCAATAATTTTTTTAAAATTTACACCATGCGAGTAAATAAATTAGGTAACAAGTCATTGCAATAAAAAAAATTCTTCCTTTTATTGAGAATATACAAACAAGATGCCATATCATATTATAATAAAGATTCCACTTCATTACAATAACCTCACAAGTTACAACAATACAATAATACATACACTCATATTATAATAAAGATTCCACTTCATTACAATAACCTCACAAGTTACAACAATACAATAATACATACACTTACATACATAGCTCTAATGAGCTTTAGAACAAATAGCTGTAAGATTGTCTAGGATATTCCCTTTCAAATCTTGGTTCTTTTGTCACCTGCTATGGAGGAGAAGCATCACTCGGGTGATTTTCCACCAACTACAAACTCGTAATGTAGTCCCCCACACATCTATCATTCGATAGATGGCCCTTCCCTTCAATGAAGAGATTGGTAGAGTAATCGATAACGATAACCAATTAAGCATAGTGTTGTGTCCTACATAACTAGAACTTTGTAATCCCACAATCTTGAACTAGCATGTAATAATGGATCATGGTTAACTAACAGTGTAGTCTCGATAGTCACACAACTAAGTGGAGTCTCATACATTCACACTACTTTGATTAAATATTTCTCATTCAATACTTTGAATGAAGTCATCTATCACATACACTACTTAGGGCTGATTTGACTTAAGGCTATCTTAAGCTATGCATAGGTGTATCCTTCAATGGATAGTCCATCATCCTAGATAACCTACAACATATTAAACTACTTAACTAATAAGTACACAAGCTAGGTATATCCTTCAATGGAGAGTCCATCATCCTAGATAACCTATCTTCAAAACAATCTACTTGGAGCAAACCTACTTAACTAGTAAGTACACAAGATAGGTATTTCCTTCTATGGATAGTCCATCATTCCAAAAATAGCCTATATACTTGGATAACCCTACCTACATGTAAGTATATTAAACCCTCTTCCATATTGGATGACCTCTCCTAGGAGAAAACACAAGCTATCCCAGTTAAATTAACAACTTAGCTAGTGTACCATATGTGCTTTTCATGTTTAATCATACCTAGTATATAGTACTTATGATAAACACATATCTTCGACTATGGAGTAAATACAAACACATTGCATCCCATGTTCAAACATATCTAGTATAATTAAATACCTATGTTGTACCACATGTAACATAATTTAAATACCTACTGTCAAGCAATATCTTCAACATATCTAGTATAATTATATACTTGTGTCAAGAAATCTCTCCTATCATGGAGTACTTAAAAACACAATATAAAAAAACCCTAAAAGCTTCAATTCCCTTTTTCAAAGAAACTCTCTATTACTTCTATTGCATATAGTGAAAAGACATTCCAGAAAAACATAGAAATTCATAATAATTCTAAGTAAATAACAAGAAGAGATCCTCATGCCTATTATCGCTTATCCCAATTAGTGGTAGCAGTGCAACCTTCTCCAACAACAACTAGATTGAATTTAGCTTCTCTCAACAACTCTCTCTCACTTGTTGATAGCTCACTTCTCTCAATCAATAATGATATCTCTTACTCACAATAGATCACTCTATTTCTCACTCATTAAATAGAACAATGTGGCTGGTAATAACTCAAAAGAAATGACTGCAAAAGATGTATATCTCTTGGGTGAAATGCGTCTCTCATAAGTGAAAATGGAAGAATGATAATAATGATCATAGAAGAATGTGTTTCTTGAGTGAAATGGTGCGACTAATAGAGTAGCCAAAGATTCTAAAAAACTTTAGTTTAGGCATGAAGAATGACACAAGTTTCATGCAAAGTAAATCAATATAAAGGTGGTGATGAGTAGAGCTCAGACTCAACAAAAACCTTCAACAGATTGACTTCCTCATTGACAACAATTCAAAGAATATTTCAAAAAGCACATGGAAAATTCAAATATTTCTCTAGAAATGACATCTACAGGAAAATGTGATTAGAGGTGGTGCCAAAACCTCCTTACTAGACTAAGTTGGCACGATTTCTAGATGAAATAAATTAGTCAATGATATTTCAGCAACACATAGAACAAATCGACTGGTTTATAGGTTGAGTCGACTGAACCAATTAATGTGTTGAGCTTAGTCCATGTATTCCTTATTTACTCTATCAATCAAGTCAGAGTTTGCAAATTAAAACGTATTCATACATTTCTCTCATACGTGTCTTGGTTGGTGATACACAACTCATACACATAGTTGTGTGTATTTTCTAGTCAACTTCCAATTTAATGTCCAACATCGACACATACTAGCCATGGTTATTTAACGTCAAAAGTAGTCTTCAATAAATTGACTTCTTATTAAATAAGTAGTCAAATTCGTATTACATATTCAAAATGCTCGATATATATATATTGTATATACTATATACATATATATGTATATATATATATTAAAATACCTTCATGTATTAGTATATATATATGTATGTATATATATAACTAAATATATATATAATCTTTTAATATATATTTACATATAATAATTATATATAAATATATTGTAAGCCAGTCAACATACAACCGATATATATATTTAAATAGATTTATATACATACATATATATATATATATATATATATATATATGTATGCCAGTCAACATACATCCAATATATATAAGAGTACAAGCAAAACAGTTTATAATAAACACATTATACAGGATGTATGCTAATATATATATGTATAAATGTATACGCCTCTATGTACACTTATATATAGGTATACCATATCGATGCATCCATATGCTCATGTCCAATATTTTTCAACGTATGCTTGTATCGATATGTATATACATATGGATACGTGTATATACTATACATATATATATGTTCACATCCAATTCACTTACATCCATTTGCGTTACCATCATATCGATAAGTGTGTACATGTGGTATATCTATACATATGTATATACATGTCATTAGGTCCCATTGAAACGCATGTGCATACATATAAACATACTTCCATCTACATCCCACTTATCCATATGATTGTAATAACACAAGAAATATCTCATAACCTCAAATAGATAAAAAATCACCCACAAATGCATGTAGAAGTAAACAAGACTCCTAATGAAAACATACAAGCTATGGATAACTTACCTATACCCTACAAACTGACTTAGTTCAATCACTCTAATGTGGTGTGTGTATGCTCAGATAGTTAACTTTTACCAATTACCCGACCAAGATCTTCTCCCAAGTGATACTTCCCCTTCACCTGGAGGAATGGAAAAAATACTTGCATCCCCTAACATGCTCGTGACAATCAAAATGTTTATAACATATGCGGTATACATAAACATCTCCAAAGTTAGAATAATTACAATTCAATAAATTTTCATTCACATAAATGCAATATTTCACCATGGATAACATCAACTGAAGTAACATCAAGTGAGACAAACATCAAATGTGAAAACATTCGTATTGATAACAAGGTACAAGCATATTTTATTTATCTCCATAATTCACATTACATCCATTTTTACCCTATGTAGTAATAGTAAATAGTAACTACACAACTATGGTGTAACATACTTCCCCCCTTGTGAATCATCATCCCCAATGATCTATAGCCTTTTGACATATAGTTAAAGTCAAATAAAGTTTTACTTACTATTCTCAAAATACGTAAGATTTATAAAACATTCATCCTAAGTAGCAATCTTGTCGTTCCTGGACCTTGCTTCGAGTGTCCTCACTATCGCATAAGGAAATCTTGTATGCCTCAAACTCTCAAAGAGATTTCATACATTATCATATGTATAGATTCTAGATACATTAGTAACTATACATAATACCTAACACTAGTGATCATAAATCATTGGCCCATGAATTTATCCTTAGTATAATTGAAATAGATAAGAAATGTTGTTGCATTGTAGACTACACTGTGGGTCCCATCCTTTCCCTTTGGTATTTACACTTTTAGACAACTCATACACCGAGTCCGTCCATCACTTACACATCCATTTTTCCTTACCATAAAGTACTTTTTCTTGATTACTTTTCCATCTTGAGAATAACATTTCTCTTGGAAATTTGTCAAATTCCAACACTGCTTCATACTTAAGCTTTGTATCGACAAAGTTTCATTGATCTCTTCAATCTATTACTCCCTTTTGACAATCTATCAAGTCTATGGTTTACCCTATTTTAGCTCAATAGATTTTCCAACCTTTCCTTCCATATTATGGTCTAAACCTCAATGTTAGAAGTTTATAAATCATTCAAGATTTAGTCTATCATGTTTTCTTATTTGACTATAATAATATATTGCATGTTCGCTCAACTAAATGTTTCATAGTATGATCATGGTTTACACAACCCTATCATTATTTGCTTGTTCAAATTGAAATAACCTTCTCGGGAATACTAAGAAAATTATGTCACTTTTACTGACATAGACAAATTGATCTATCTTGTGTTCTACCACTTTCCTTCTATAATCTTAAGAGAGTATAAATGTCCTACTGATGATGACATCTGGTCTTCATTTCAAGGTATACTAGACAATAACTTGCTACATTCTCTACAACACCTTACTCTATCTTTTCTTGGATTAGAGTGGTTTCTCATTCAAAAATTCACTTTGTCATTCCAATGTCCTCACTATGACATTAATTCCCTTGTTTCATTCTTGAATCTTCCAAAATTTTGGGTACATTGGTTCTTTTATATCCAATAATAGTCTATTCTTTGACTAAGTGAAAACCTATTTTACGATCTCACATCATCTTTAATTCCCTTGTAAAAATGGTTATAAGTTTTGTGGAGATAAATCCCAATTATCTGAGGACATCCATGCCATGGATTTCTTCTGTCCTAGGATTATTTTCAAAGACGTAATCCATCTTTCAACTCAATCTAATTTTCCTGATAAAAAAATGATACTAATTTTGAGTATTAATCCTTGTTCAATCATGTTGGTCCCTAGAAGATATCAAATTTAATTGCATACCTAATTACCAAGCATGCAAATTTTTTGTTAGCTCCATGACTTCACTTAATCATATAGGAGATTCCTAACTTCGGTATATCCTATTTGAGCACAAGTAACAACCCCAGTGTTCTAATCAATAAAATTTCCAAAATTTCACGCTAAGTGAAAATTATATGATGTCCCGACATAACAATAGATGCTTCGCTTTGAGAGTGTATCCATTTTAATATAAGAGCCAATCAAAGTAGAGTCTTGTCAATATTATGACTTCCTTTCAAGAGTGTAAAGTAATTAACCAAGTAGCTACTTTAACTCACTAGATATCCCACCTATGTTTCTACTCATAAAATTTCATAAGCTCAAGTAGTTTACACATTCTCATGGGAAAATCTCAAACCCAATATTCCCTTCCAAATCTTAGGATAGAGTCCTCAATTGATGACTAATCTGATGTTATAGGTTACTCTACCCCTATATGTTCCATTCTATACCAATTGTACAACTCAACCAAATAAGTTATTCCTAACTTAAAAGTGTTAATGAGTAGTCTAGTACATAACCCAACTCAATAGGTTAAATATTATCCTAAGGTCTCTCTCTTTATTCGAATGAACTTCTTGTCCCAATTAGGTTATTCTAAACCTAGGGTTTCATTTAAGTATAAAGAATGATCAAATAATCATTCTCATAAAGAGATTTTTTGATGTGGTTAACATAATGCCACATCCTACCATATCTTTCATACCATCTCTATGGCTTCTAGCTAAACCCTTTTCATTCCCAGGTCTCTTAGCACAATAAGCTATAGTTTCAAGTTGCTTTATGACATGGATATATTTCATAATATGTAGTATTACTAATTACATACAGGAATAACATCGTTATCTGAATTTTCCATATAAAGTATATAGGAGTGTAGAGACACTTTCTTCCAATTCATGAGTAACCTAGATCTTCCTTTGTCAATTCCCTAGACAATGATCTTCCCTATCATGATCAAATTATCCACCTATCCTTTTCTAAGCCATTAATGTTAAAATCATTTGATCTTCCAATCAGATAAATATAAGGTGTGGAATGATAATAGGTCATAGTTCTTGACCTTTCCATTTATCTTTCTTCAAAAATCCCAATACCTTTTCCTTGTGGTCATAAAATGTATGAATTAGTTAAAATCATGACTTGCGAAGAAGTCATTAGTTCTTCCAAATCGAAAACATATCCACATTTTTCTATTGGTTGGGGTACTTAATTGAGTCAATCCATTCTCTTCCTTCCCCCTTTAATGTTTTCACAACATTTGATCTACTGAAAGTTGAACTCCTAGCAAACACTTGCTTCTTTGAAAGGATTTTTCATTCCTTGTTGGATTTTTATTTCCTTTATCTTTCCTCATGGCATACCTTGAATATACTTTTCCCAAAGTTAGATTCAACATTTTGGATCATCCAATAGGATATCTAATGAATAATCAACAACTTAGAAGTTAAGAGGCACACTATTATTCCCACTCTCTTTCAAATATCCTTTTAGTGGAGGAATATCCATAACCACAAAACTTTGTTGATTGATGCACCTTTCAACTTAGAATGTTGTTTTCCTTACAACTTCTATTGATCTAAACCATAGTTTCTTATTGTATTCCATTTCCTTTTGGATCCTCTAAAAAAATGTTGACTTTCACAAACATGTTGGTGAGTTCATCTTATAACTGCAACCTATCTATGTACTATCCAAACCTTTGGTCAAGCTGACCTAATTTACCATTTTAGGTTTCTTTCCTACATTTACCTTTTCAAGTGACTTTATTCCAATGCTTGGATTATTATTCTCTCATAACCTTTAGATATACCACAATTGTTTGGTCTTGTTCTCTCATTGTAATCAAAACTCCAATAATCTCATCGATTTTGTTTGGTGGCACCTTTCCCACATCGTTGATTACTTCTTTTTGACCATTCTGGTCTTTTCCCTTACTCCTAAGGTACTAACTCCTTTCCTTCAATATCTTATCCTTTTACCATAATTGGATTAATGTCAAGAGTTCTCCAACATTTTTGATACCTCCTTTGTTGACTTCCTACTTCGATCTAAATTATGCCAACTTTGCATACACATAGATTTGTAGTGTTTTCACTAAATCCAAGAATTATTGACTCTTTACAACTATAGGTTGCTACCTTAAAAGGGGTTATCTCATTTATTCCCATCCCCTTAGAGTCATATAACTATTTCATAGGATAAGGGTATATATTGGTTATTCTTCCTAACCTTCCTACACAACTTGATTGCATAATCTTCCACAATCCCAGGTAATATCATAAGTTGTTGGTTTAGGAGTTCCTAACTCCAGCGATGACTCTTAACTAGTCCCAACTTTCTAGTAGTTCTCATCTTCCTTTTTACTTCCCTATGTTCTTTTCTATTTCCATTGTGGCACAAGAACTTTTCAACCATTATCTTTTGATAAGGTTTACACATTGTTGCATAATGAGCTCATAGGTTTCAGCACAGAACCTGGTAGCTCTGATACCACATGTAACATGCCAACCCTTCATTGCAGTAAATTTTTTTAAATTTACACTATGCGAGTAAATAAATTAGGTAACAAGTCATTGCAATACAATTTTTTCTTCCTTTTATTGAGAATATATGAAAAAGATGCCATATCATATTATAATAAAGATTCCACTTCATTACAATAACTTCACAAGTTACAACAATACAAGAATACATACACTTACATGCATAGCTCCAATGAGCTTTAGAACAAATAGCTATAAGACGGTCTAGGATCTTCCCTTTCAAATCTTGGTTCTTTTGTCACCTGTTGTGGAGGAGAAGCATCACTCAGGCACTTTTTTTCCAACCATAGATTCATAATGCGGTCCCCCACACATCTATCATTCGAAAGATGGCCCTTCCCTTCAACGAAGAGATTGGTAGAGTAACTGATAATGACAACCAATTGAGCATAGTGATGTGTCCTACATAACTAGAACTTTGTAATCCCACAATCCTGAACTAGCATGTAATAATGGATCGCGATGAACTGAAAGTGTAGTCTCGATAGTCACACAACTAAGTGGAGTATCATACATTCACACCACTTTGATCAAAGAATTCTCATTCAGTACTTCAAATGAAGTCATTTATCACATACACTACTCAGGTCCAACTTGACTTATGGCTATCTTAAGCTACACATAGGTGTATCCTTCAATGGTTAGTCCATCATCCCAAATAACCTACAACATATTAAACTAATTATCTAATAAGTACACAAGCTAAGTATATCCTTCAATGGATAGTCCATCATCCTAGATAACCTATCTTCAAAAAAATATACTTGGAGAAAACCTACTTAACTAGTAAGTACACAAGATAGGTATTTCCTTCTATAGATAGTCCATCATTCCAAAGATAACCTATATACTTGGATAACCCTGCTTACATGTAAGTATATTAAACCCTGTCCCATACTGGATGACCTCTCCTAGGAGAAAACACAAGCTTTCCTAGTTAAATCAATAACTTAGCTAAGTGTACCATATGTGCTTTTCATGTTCAATCATACCTAGTATATAGTACTTATGATAAACACCTATCTCCTACTATGGAGTAAATACAAACACATTACATCCCATGTTCAAACATATCTAGTATAATTAAATACCTATGTTGTACCACATGTAACATAATTTAAATGCCTACATCAAGCAATCTCTTCGACATATCTAGTATAATTATATACTTGTGTCAAGCAATCTATCCTATCATGGAGTACTTAAAAACACAATATAAAAATAGCCTAAAAACTTCAATTCTATTTTTCAAAGACACTCTCCATTAATTCTATTGCACATAGTGAAAATCCATTCTAGAAAAACATAGAAATTCATAATAATTCTAAGTAAATAACAAGAAGAAGAGATCCTCATGCCTTTTATCACTTATCCCAATTAATAGTAGTAGTGCAACCTTCTCCAACAATAACTAGCTTGAATTTAGCTTCTCTCAACAACTCTCTCTCTCTCTCTTGTTGACAAATCACTTCTCTCAATCAATAATTATATCTATTACTCACAATAGATCACTCTATTTCTCACTCATTAAACATAACAATGTGGCTGGTAATAACTCAGAAGCAATGATTACAAAAGGCATATATCTATTGGGTGAAATGCGTCTCTCATAAGTGAAAATGGAAGAATGATAATAATGATCATAGAATAATACATTTCAAGTGAAATGGTGCAACTATTTATAGAGCATTCAAGCATTCTAAAAACCTTCAGTTTAGGCATGAAGAATGACACAAGTTTCATGCAAAGTAAGTCAACATAAAGGTGGCAATGAATAGAGCTCAGACTCAGCAAAAACCTTCAACATATCAACTTCCTCATTGATAGCAATTCAAATACTATTTCAAAAAGCACATAGAGAATTCAAATATTTCTCCATAAATGAAATCTACAGGAAAATGTAATTAGAGGTGGCACCAAAAACTCTTTACCAGACTAACTTGGCACAATTCAAGATTAAATGAATTAGTCAATGATATTTCAACAACACAAAATGAATCAAATGGTTTATAGGTTGATTCAACTGAACCAATTAATGCGTTGAACTTAGTCCATGTATTCCTTATTTACTCTGTCAACCAAGTTAGAGTTTGCAGATTAAAATGTATTCATACGTTTTTCTCATACGTGTCTTGGCTTGTGATACACAACTCATACACACAACCATGTGTATTTCCAAGTCAGCTTCCAATTTGATGTCCAACATCGACACATACTAGCCATGGTTATTTAATGTCAAAATTAATCTTCTATAAATTGACTTCTTATTAAATAAGAATTAGCCAAATATTTGATATGCCCAATTATATATCTATATATAAGAGTACAAGAAAAATAGTTTATAATAAACACATTATACAGGATGTATGCATATATATATATATATATGTATGTATAAATGTATATGCCTCTATGTACACATATATATAGGTATACCATATCGATGCATCCATATGTGCACGTCCATTTGCCAATGTACGCTTGTATTGATATGTATATACATATGGATACATGTATATACTATACATATATATATGTTCACATCCGATTCACTTACATCCATTTACGTTAGCATCATATCGATGAGTGTGCATGTGTGGTATATCTATACATATGCATATATGTGTTGTTAGGTCCCATTGACACACATGTGCATACATATAAACATACTTCCATCTACATCTGACTTATCCATATGATCGTAATAACACAAGAAAGATCTCATAACCTCAAACAGATAAACATCACCTGCAAATGCATGTAGAAGTAAACAAGACTCCTAATGCAAACATACAAGCTATGGACAACTTACCTATAACACACAAAATGACTTAGTTCAATCACTCTAATGTGGTGTGTGTATGCTCAGATAGATAAATTTTACCAGTTACCCAACTAAGATCTTCTCCCGAGTGATACTTCCCCTCCACCTGGAGGAATGGAACACATACCTGCATCCACTAACACATGCTCATGACAATCAAATGTTCATAAAATATGTAGTATATATAAACATCTCCAAAGTTAGAATAATTACAATTCAATAACCTTTCATTCACATAAATGTAGTATTTCACCATGGATAACATCAACTGAAGTATCATCAAATGAGACAAACATCAAATGTGAAAACATTCATAGTGATAACAAGGTACAAGCATATTTTATTTATCTCCAAAATTCACATTACATCCATTTTTACCCTATGCAGTAATAGTAAATAGTAACTACACAACTAGGGTGTAACACAAAAACTATCAAAATTCTTTCATCCTTAATCTTGAAGTAAAGATTACTATCTATGATACCTTTCTTGAAACCTTGCTGAAGTAAGTACTTATCCAACCTTGCATACCAAGTCCTAGGAGCTTGTTTGAGACCATACAGTGCCTTTTTGAGTTTGCACACCATATTTGGGTTTTTTGATAACCAGAATCCATCAAGTTTATCTATGTAGACTTCTTCCAAATATTCATTCAGAAAAGTTGATTTGACATCCATATGATATACTTTGAAGTCCTTGTGGGCTAAAAAGGCAAGGAAATTTTTTATTTCTTCCATTCTTGCTATAGAAGAAAATGTCTCCTCAAAATAAATTCCTTCTACCTATGAATAGCCTTTACATACTATTCTTTCTTTGTTTCTTACAAATTCTCCATCTTCATTCAACTTATTCTTGAATACCCACTTTTTTCCTATCAAATTCTTGTTTGCGGGCCTTGGGACCCATTCCCAAGTCTGGTTCTTCTTCCATTGCTTGTATGCATCATTCATCCTTGATATATTACTATGCTTATCTTCTATTTATTATTTTTATTCAACTTCTTCTTCTTCTTCTAAGCATGGAGGTGCATCAAATCAATAGTCTTCAATTTCATACATATTCTGATGTAAATCTTCACGAACCTTAATATTTGTCCTTTCAACTATCTTTCCCAATCTTCTGTTGTAGGACATGTATGCTTTACTTTGAGTTGAATATCCAAGAAAAATACCTTCATCAACCCTTGATTCAAACTTCCCTAAAACATCTTCATCTCTTTTGATGTACATTTGCATCCAAAGATTCTAAAATACCTGATAGTTGTTGGTCTCCCATGCCATAACTCATATGGGGTCTTAGTACTATTCACCCTTAATAATACTCTATTGAGAATATAGACTGTAGTATTAACTGCTTCTTTCCAATAAACAACAGGAAAATTTTCTTCCTTCAACATAGTCCTTTCCATATCTTGAATATCCTATTCATTCTTTCTACTACCCCATTCTACTGAGGAGTTCTAGAACAAGATAGATTCCTCTTTATTCCATGTTCTTCACAAAAATCATTGAACTCATTTAATGTGAACTCACCTCCTCTATCAGACCTCAAACACTTGATTTTAGCATTTGCTCCATTCTCAACCATTGATTTGAAAATATTGAATCCACTAAAAGCTTCAAATTTATCTTTTAAGAATGTAACCCATGTCATCCTCTAGAAATCATCAATAAAAATTGTGAAATACCTTTCTACTTGACGACTCTTTGTTCTAGTAGGTCTGCACAAATCAATAAGAATCATATCCAATGGTCTAGAAGAAGAATACTCTTTAACTTGAACCTGATCCTTGTATGCTTTCCAAGCTGACATTCCTTGCACAAAGTACTTGCAAGGTTGACTATCTTGAGCATATCTCTTACTGCACATGATGAACTGATTTTCACAAGGTTGTCAAAATTGATGTGTCCCATTATCCTATGCCAAAGCCAAAATTCACTTTTTTTTCCCTAGAAGATAGCTTCTCCCATTGAAATCCTTTAGATTGTATGTCACTATTATTCCTAGATCCTTCTGCCACCAAATTTTCTAGACTTTCCTTTTCTGATTTCACATCCTCTTTCATTAAATATGAGATTTTATCCTTTCTTGCACATCTAACTCACACTAAGAAGATTATGCCTGAGTCATTTAACATAAAGAACATCTTATGTCTTGTGCTTCCCATTAATACTTATTGCACCTTTTCCACAAATCTTTACTGAAGTATCATCTCCAAGATTAATAATATCTCCATCCCACTTCTCAAGATTGATAAAATTTCTCCTATCCCCTATCATGTGGTTGGAACAACCACTGCCAATCACCTAGGATTTTTCTTCATCTTTTGTATGTAAAGAAATCCACACAACCCTTGAATCTTTAGTTTCATCTTTAGTATTCTTAGCAACCATGAACAAGATTTCAACCTCATTATCTAGACCACTGAATTCCTCACCCTTTGAAGAGAAAGAATCTTCCTTGGAGTAGAGACTCTTTTTAAACTTATTTCTTCTAGAATCTTTGTTTCTCTTTTTCAAAATCTTTTAAGGGACATTTGGAAGTAAAATGATCAATCTCTCCACACTTAAAACATTTGAAAGGTAGCTTACCTTTTTACTTGTCAATACCCCTCTTCAACTTCCTTACAAAGTTTGCTTCTTCATTAGTGTCACTATTATGATTATATGCTTCATACATAGCCTTCTTACTAGCTTTGGAAGCTACTTCTTTCTTTGGATCTTCTTTGTCAAACTATCTCATTTCATAGTCAGTGAGAGCACCATATAATTGATCCATTGAAAAGATATCTAAATCTCTAGCTTCCTCAATAGAAGATACTCTAGGATTACAAGCTTTAGGAGGAGATATTAGTACCTTTTTAACCACCATTGGTTCTTCCAGTTATTCACTAAGTCCTCACCACTTCACCTACTCGAAGCAAATATCCTACAATATCTTCATCCTCTAATATTTTTAGATTCTCAAACTTGCCACTATAGATCTGCAACTTGGCTTGTTTTACTTTAATGTATCCTTCATAGATGCCACTAAGCTTTTCCTAGACCCCCTTTGCTGACTTGCAATGCATTACTTTTACAATTTTAAAGTCTTCTATCCCACTCAAGATAGCATTCTTAGCCTTTCCATTTTTCTCATAGGCCTTAATCTTTGTCGGATTAGGTGGAGTAGTAGTAGGAATAATATAACCATTCTCGACTGATTGCCAAACACCAAACTCTAAAGAGGTTAGATAGGTTTCCATCCTGAATCACTAGAAAGAAAAATTTGTTCCATCAAACCTAGGAACCTTGTGAGACCATGCTTGGATCTTCCTCAAGCTACTAGACTTCTGTAGAAGTTGAAAAACCAACTTCACAGTCCCCAAGAATCACCTGCAAGCAATCACCTATCACATGCAACAAATATTCAGAACAAAAAAGAAGAGATGTTTTATAAACCCTCAGAGAAAATATGTGCAAGAAAAAACCAAAATAATGATTATTGAAAAGTAATTTTTTTACAAATAATACAAAAACCTTCAAAAATTCAATCATGCACAACCCTAATCTTATCTTGAGCAAAAAGACAGCTCAACTAGATAAGGATAATAATTAACCTAGGAAATAAAATATGCCTAAGTGAACTTATGCTAAAGTGTAATTAAATAATTAATTACACCAGCACCCCCCCATAAGTGCAACTTAGGGAGAAGAAAATTATTATGCAAGAGATGAGTCTTGACAACAAGGCCTGATTAGGTACTCATTTACAAATGCAATGCAAACTAAATCAAACAGGGTAAAGGAGAAAACCACATGGGAACAAAAATCCTCCCCAAAATAGAATGCAAAATAACTAAGTGATGAAAGATGGAGGACTCCATAAGACCCCCCAAGGACACCATCCATGACAAAGATACATGAAAGAACCCCCCATAAGAGAGGAAGAAAGAGACCATAGGTCCCCCCTAGAATGAAGTAGCTCCAAAAGAACTAAAGAAACTGCACCTCCTAAAAGAAGTGAGAGGGAAGAGGCCGAATGAATGAAATCTATGAAGGTGAAGTAGGTGAAGCCCAAGATGTCTCCACAGAAGCAGGTGTGACCTCAACCAATGAAGAAGTCAAAGTAGGTGAAGATTGAATAGAAACCTCTAGAGATGGATGATCAACAAGATCTTGCTGAACTGAAACAGAAGAAGCCACATCGGTAGCCACAACAATAACAATAGGAGGTCGAGGAGATGGAAGGGAAGGCTCAAGAACAAGATCCAAAGTGAGAACACCAATGTTCAAGAATCCAAATATCTCCTCTGAATGATGATGCACACTAAAAGTGGGAGGAACAACTATAGGAACAAAAGCACCATCAGTAGCAAAATCAGTAAAGGAATACAATCGAGATGAGTGATCCACTATCCCAGTAGCAATAACTGCTCTACTCTCCAAGTCTCTGATGATAACTGAATCAGGTGTGAAATCCACAAATCTCGCAGTGCCTCCATGAGTGATCTAATAGATGGAAATAAGGTTATTTGTCAAGTGAGGGACACACAAGACATCTTGAAAGGAGTGGTCCCCAAAACTAATAGACCCCTTCCCTGTAACACTCATGTAAGTGTTGTTTCCCATCAAAATGGGAGACATAGGGAAAGGCTCAAAGGAAGTGAACATAGACTATGAAGATGCCATCTGATGAGATGCTCCTAAATCTAGAAGCCATCTCCCTGATCCAATACCTGAAGAAGCACAAAGAGCATGTCCCTTCATATGTGATGAAGTATGTAAACTAGGTGTGCCTATGTTATGTTGTTCTGAAGAAGAAGAATGAGGAGAAGAAGATGATGCAGACATCCTAGAAGGCAAATCAATCTGATGTTTTTGAAGAATATGTTTCATCTCATCAATGTCCTTGTAACAATTATGTTCTACATGTCCTTCCCTCTTGCAATATGCACATGTAGTCTTCTCCTTCCTAGATGATTTCCCCTTAGAAGAGGAGGATGAATCTGAGGACTCCTTCTGCTGCTCATGAGGTTTGGAATCCTTTTATTTCTGTTTCTTTCCTTTGTTGGTAGAATCCTTTTGATCTCTGGGCTCTTGTGATGCAATAAGTGCCTGTGATGAAGAAGGTTTCATCGTGCCCATGCTAGCTAACTTAGCTTGCTCTCGAGTGAGAGATGGAGTAAAGTCATCAAGAGATGGCATAGTGAATCTCGTACCAAGTGCATCCCTAGTGGCATAAAAGGTAGATACAAAAACTGAGTAATCTGGTCCAAGCTTAGAAAGAATTGACAATATCAATTGAGAGTCTTCCTTCTAAACACCACACTGTGACAACTGTAATCTAAGAAATTTGAGTTTGGTGAAAAGCTCCTGGATGTTGTCAAAATCCCTAGGATTTAAGCCAATAAGCTCATTCTCTAACTGAAACCCTCTCATAGTATCTTGCTTCCCAAACAAAGACTCTAAAGTAGTCCAAATCTCATTTGGTGTAGTGAAAGACTCAATATGAAAAAGAAGGTTAGATGAAAGAGACATACATAATGTACCATAAGCTTCATCACACCTATTAAATCACTTTCTCTTTTAAGTAGCACTTGTAGGTTCAATTTCTGTACCCATGGTTACCCTATACAACCCTTTATGTTTCAAATGAATCTCCATTTGTTTTTTCCAACCAAAATAGTTGAATGGAGTAAAGGGTGCAATATTATGCGTATCCATGAAAAAAAACAACAATATATACTCTCAAATAAAAAAACAATGCTCGCTGATCTCAAAAAAAGAAGCCTAATTGCATGTTTCCTAAGAAAATAACTGAAAAGGTAAACGCTGAGATCAAACAGGAATATAAGGTACCTGGTAAAAAAAATGAAAAAATAGGTCTTAGATCTGTGTAGAGCACTGAACCAACTTTCCAACGGCTATTTGTTTTTGAAAAATGAAGACAGGATGCAAAAGTTACGCCTCCCAGAGTGAAAACAACAACTTCTGGCTTTGATAGGCGAAAAAGGAACCAAAACTGAAAAATCAAAAAATCAAACCTCCACCATTGCAAAGTTCGTCAAACCAAATTTTTGACGATACCTTGTTTTTGAAAAAAAGCCTCCATTTTCCCAAGTTATGAGAAAAAGAAAAAAAGCCTGTAAAAGGGCACTTCCAGCACTAATAAGGGAAAAAATTAAGTGGCTTCAGCTTTGGCCCTCAGTTTTGCATATGATCGCGTGCAGGGGATAGGAAAAAAATTGGTGGTTTGAGATAACTGCTAGCGGCTAGACCTTCCTGGTCACATGCAGGTAGTCTATTGGCGGTTCCTGGGCGAGTGACTGCAGTTTGAGCTCCTGGTTGCCGAAGTGACCACCACTAGGTGGTTGGGGCTAAAGGCCGGTGGAGCGGCACTGGAGGGTGGAGGCGGTGGCCGGGTGGTCGCTCGATGGCAAAGTGGTGGCCGCTAGGTGGAGTGGTGGTGGCAAAGTCTTTTTACATTGGCCACACAAATTTTTCTATGTTTTTATTTTTCTAAAGTTTTTTTTGATTTTTTTTCAAATTTTCACCTCGTGAATCGTTCCCTGGGGCCATACGACCTTGGGGCTAAAAAATGTTTGCCACATTTTTTTCAACTTTTGCCAAAATCGACGAAATGAAAGGCGTTTCTAAGGTTTTTGGCGTTCTGATTGCGATGGTGACGTTCGTTTGGCCCAAAAATGCACAAAAAAATTGTGTACCCCTAGATCCACAAAACAATAGCTTGGCTTCAAACCCTTGCACAAATGAAAATGCTTTGAGAGAATATCTTCAAATCGCAAACATGCAGCAATAGGTATGGAGCTCTGATACCATGTAGAAGTTGAAAAATAAACTTCACAGTCCCCAAGAATCACCTGCAAGCAATCACTTATCACATGCAACAAATATTCAGAACAAAAAAGAAGAGATGTTTTGTAAACCCTCAGAGAAAATATGTGCAAGAAAAAACCAAAATAATGATTATTGAAAAGTAATTGTTTTACAAATAATACAAAAGCCTTCAAAAAGGCAATCATGCACAACCCTAATCTTATCTTGAGCAAAAAGACAACTCAACTAGATAAGGATAATAATTAACTTAGGAAATAAAATATGCCTAAGTAAACTTATGCTAAAGTGTAATTAAATAATTAATTATACCAACAACTTCTTCCAAGGAACTTGGCTCTGATACCAATTTTTGGGAACACAGTATACTGAGAAAGGGGCAATCAATATACTTTAATTTCAATTTCAATCCTTAACCAATGAAGCTAAGTTCTACTATTAAGGAATTCATCTACTTAATCAAAACAAAAAGTCATCCACACAAGAACATAGTTGGCACCAGATGATCCGGGGGACAATTTTTCAGTGAAAATTGAAGTGTTCCCAATGCTCCAGATTTCAGCTTCATCAGAAAGAGAACGACGTCCTGGTTCCAACGCAACTTGAACGGGTCGAAAAGGACTCCGTTTGTACAAGTTACGGCCAGTCAAACTTTCAGTCAAACTGGCTTCAGGGGTGTCCAGAAGGCAGAAAAAATAATCATCTCGGAAATCAACGGAACCAGCGTCATCGTGAAGAGCTCGTCGAGACGATTCCGACGGCGTTCGTTTCGTCGAAATCCGACATCATACGCTCGAGTTAGAAGCAGTCAAACTTCAGTCAATTTGAGGGTACGAAGGATGACGTCAGCAAATCATCCGTACAGTACGGAATCAAATGGACGAATTTGACCCAACACGTGGTAGGTGACTCAGATCGTACGGACCAATCAGCAAGCGACACGTGTCCTTCCGTACAGTACGGCATTACAGTCAGCATCCCACGTGGCAGTCCAGTCAGCTCGACACGTCATCATCTCGGGCAAGTAGGAGCTCGACACGTGGATGGTGAGTCAGCATTTTTGGTGAATCATAGCTCGACACGTGGCCGGCCGGTCAGCGTACGGGTCAGCTGCGTTATCGAACACGTCGGTAGTTCTGGCGAATGGCTGTTTGACACGTGGCATCGTTCTCAACCTCTGATCATTCGGGAAGTTGTTTTGTTTGTTTGAACAAAAGTATATGCCACGGGCTCTATCCCGCGACCTCGGCCGAAACAGCCGGGGCGTTGGCCGTTCCGCCAAACATAGGCTTCACTATATGTATAGCAAGCAGTGTCTTTATTGTTAGTCTGTTGGATGTTGGTTAAAAAGCGAGGCTGGCGGGGTTGGAACCGCCGACCCCGCGGCCACCAAAATTTTTAGTAACCGGTAGACCACGCGGGATATCCGAAATATATATGGACACTGGTTTTTTTTGTTAAGTTTCTATCAACCGAACCATAACCAAATGGCCAAATAAGGCCAAAACAAAGAAAACAAACAAAACCACTATAACCAAAAGATTGCAGAGGATGGAATAGACCTGATACGAGCTGATCAGGGAAGATGTGCATTTAATGAAGTGGTTAAGCTTAATTAGGCAAACTTTTTGTATAAAAAGAGGGGTTGAGATGGGATTTACAAGTCCAGGTGGAGATAGCGAGAGAATGCCCGAGAGATTGAAGACGTTTCTGCATATCAGAGTACTGTCATGCTGCTGAATGCTTGAAGGAGATAGTCTTGAAGCGATTGTAATTGAATTTGGAGCTAATCGGATCGGTCCTCCATTGGAGAGGGACCCGGAGACGTAGTCCTTAGGGACGAACTCCGTTATCAATTGGTTTCGTCTCTCTATTCTTCTCTCTTTTCTTTCTCAGTTTATCTTGGCATTTATTTAATTATTTTATGTTCATTTATTTCATTTGAGCATTTAAATTTGTAATCACTTAAGTTAAACGTTGTAATAATCGATCTTTTACGTTAAGCATTCTGTAGCATTAAGTCCTAGATCCTAAATAGATCAAGTTGGTATCAGAGCTATGTATGTGGCTTGTATTGCAATTTGAATGCTAACGAGATCCAGGTTGCAACGAGGCGAAGGAGAACTTGAAGAGTACAATCCAGAAATCGGAAGACGAAGAGTTAATCAACCGTCACAGATGGAAGAAAAAGAAGGTGGTCAAAGTTCAGAGCTTAGTGTCAAGGATTTCCAGAAGCTATTTCTTGACATGAAGGCAATGGTGGACGAACTTTATGCAGACAAGAAGAAGCACAAAAAGGGAGGTTCTTCAAAGCACAAGAAGCAGGAAGATCAGAAAGACACAGAGGGGAAAGCTCCAAAAACTCCTTCTCCTCCATCTTCTCCCTCTTCTTCTTCTCCTCCTTCTTCTCCTCCTTCTCCTTCTCCTTCTTCTAATGTAAATCCATTTAAGAGCAAATCTAAGCCTGTAATTAAGCTTGATGTAAAATTTGAGTTACCTAAATACTGTGGGGAGTTAAATGCTGAGAAGTTAGACGATTGGGTCCAACAAGTAGAAGTATATTGTAGGATACAAGGCCTAGTAGAAGATGCTTCTAGGATTCAATTAGCAACTCTCCGGTTGGGAGGTACAGCTCTCACCTGGTGGGAGAGTAAAACTCGTGAAGAAATTGCTCGCCATGGTCATGTTAATATGTCTTGGATGGAGTTTGTTGCTGCCTTTAGGAAACAATTCTATCCTTTAGGTTACATGCAACAGTTAACCATGAATTGGCAAACCTTTAGACAAGGTAAGGGGCAGTCTGTCCAGGAGTATACCCATGAGTTTAGGAAACGGGCCATTGCTCTAAATGTTCCCTTGTATACCCAAGACACATTACTTAAGTATATTGGTGGTTTACATTCTTACCTTAGGCACACTATTTTGATGTTGAGTCCCAACAATCTAGACGAGGTGTCTGTTCAAGCTACTCATATAGAGTCAAGGGGTAAGAACACTTTTAGTGATAACTTTTCCAAGAAGCCATCTAAGTTCGAGGGTAAGTCTAAAGGGAAAGAAAAAGACAAAGATAAAGGAAAAGGGAAGAAGACAGCTACAACTAAGAAAGAGGGTGAGAAACCCACGTGCTCCCATTGCAAGAAAGGGGCATGATGATACCACAAGAGATGTTGGAAAAGCTTCATCTGGGTTAGTAGAAAGGGTATATGGAGGTAATGAAGGCAAGCAGAAGACTACTGCAGTGATTCAACAGGATCTTGGTTCTGACTCCGGAGATGAGACAAAGATTGTTGCTACCGGAATCCAAGGTAAAGGGAAAGGTATATCTCTCTCTTCTGATGCAAGTTTTTCTAATGCCAGTGCAAGTACAAGTAAAGAATCTTCTCCTAAGGTTGATAAGCAAAGAAATGAATTGTTTCACATCCGTGTTGTAACAAAACACACTAAGGTTGATACATTGTTTGATACAGGTTCCCAAGTCAATTTAATATCTGAGGAAGTGGTAAAGAAATTAAATTTGACTACAACACCTCATCCAAAGCCATATCCACTTGGATGGGTTTGCAATGATGCACAATTACAAGTAACTAAACAATGTAAATTGAGATTTTCTATCACTGCAAACTTTGTAGATGAGGTAGAAGTAGATGTGGTCCCTTTGGATATTTGTGGGCTTGTGCTGGGAAGTCCTTATCTTTATGACAGAAAAGCAATCTTTTATAGGGGGGAGAATAAGTATCATCTTTTTAAAGATGGGGTAGAATACATTGTATGGGCACATAAGGTGAAGACTAATCTTACACTAGTTAATGCTGGTCAAATGAAGAGGTTGGTCAACTCAAGTAAAAACTTTGTATTAATGCTTGTAAAAGCCAAAGAAGATGATAAATCTGAGGCATTCAAGGGGTGTGACTCAAAACATAAAGCTAAAATGGTCAAAATTATTTCAGCTTATGATGACATGTTTTAGGAACCAAAGGGGTTACCACCCAAGAGAGAGATACAACATGAAATCTCGTTACAGCAGGATGTGCCACTTCCTAATATCAGCATGTACCTTTTATCTATTATGCGGAATGAGGAAATTAAAAAGCAGGTTCAAGAGTTGGTGGAAAAAGGAGTTATTCATCCTAGTACTTCTCCTTGTGGTTCTCCAATTGTCTTGGTTCCAAAGAAAGATGGAACTTGGAGGATGTGCATCGACTACTGTGCCTTGAACAAGATAATGGTAAAGAACAGGTATCCTCTTCCCAAAATTGATGATTTACTTGATCAGTTAAAAAATGCAGTTTATTTCACTAAGTTAGATTTGCGAAGTGGTGATCATCAGATAAGAATTGCAGAAGATGATATTTTGAAGACTGCATTTAAGACAAAATAGGGACTATTTGAGTGGTTAGTTATGCCTTTTGGGCTTTGTAATGCACCAGCTACCTTTATGAGAGTCATGAATGATGTCTTTCGTCCTTTTATTGATCATTTTGTCATAGTCTATCTAGATGATATCCTTGTATTCGGTCAAACTTGGGAAGATCATATAAGTCATGTAAAGAAAGTCTTTGATGTATTGAGAAAAGAAAAATTGTATGTAAAGATGTCTAAATGTGAATTTGCTAAGACATCCTTAGTGTACTTAGGCTATGTCATAGGGGGTGGTCAATTGAAAGTAGACCCTGCGAAGGTCGAAGCTATTGTAAACTGGCCTAAGCCAAGTACAGTCACAGAGGTCAGAAGTTTCCTAGGTGCAGTTCAGTATTGGAGAAAGTTTATTGCAAATTTCTCTTATATAGCATCACCATTGCATGCATTAACCGATACAAGAGCAACTTTTTAGTGGGGAGGTCCACAGTAGAAGGCTTTTGACACTTTGAAGGGAAAGTTGAGCACCGCACCAGTTTTGGCCTTACCAGATCTACATCAACCATTTGAGATCGAGACAGATGCGAGTGGATTTTCCATGGGAGCAACACTCATGCAAGGAGGTAAACCAGTTTGCTACCACTCTAAAACTTTTTTAGGAGTAGTAAGTAACTATCCCACTTATGATAAAGAACTTTATGCTTTAGTTCAAAGTGTTAAAAAATGGAGACATTACATAATGGGGAAAGAAACTGTAATCCACACTGATCACTAGCCACCTCAGTATTTGCACTCACAAACTAAACTACAACAAAGTAGGCACTTTCGGTGGATGGGTTTTCTGCAACAGTTTCATTTGGTTATTAAGTATAAGAAAGGTACCCATAACAAAGTAGCAGACATGCTCTCTAGGCCTTCTATGATGAATGCTTTGATAATCCTTCAGAATAGTTCTATGGTTCATGAAAGTTTTCAAGAACAATATGCTAATGATGAGAACTTTAAGGATATCTATACTGCTTTAATGATAGGTAAACATGTAGAAGAGAAAGATTATTATGTGCAAGATAAACTGCTATATCACTTGGGAAAATTATGTGTTCCAAGGGATGAACAAGCACAGGTTATTAGAGAAGCACATACCTCATTGATTGCAGGAAACTTTGGGGTAAACAAAACATTGTCTCAGCTGCAGAAATATTATTATTGGCCTTGTATGCAAGAAACTGTAACTAAGTATATTAGAGGTTGTGTTATGTGTGCAACTAGTAAGCCTAGTAACAGGAAATTGGGTTTGTACACACCTCTACCTGTACCTTCTCGTCCATGGGAAAGTGTGTCAATGGACTTTGTTGGGGGGTTACCTATGTCTAGGAAGGGACATGATTATTTGTATGTAGTAGTTGATCGGTTCAACAAAATGTGTATTTTGATGCCTTGTAAAAAGCAAGTCATTGCTGAACTGATAGCTCATATGTAGTTTCAATTTGTATGGGTTCATTTTGGGTTACCTAATTCTATTGTATCGGATCGAGATTCTCGATTCTTGGGGGAATTTTGGTCAGCTTTGTGGGGACTCATGGACACCATACTGAAGAAGAGTATAGCCTTCCATCCACAGAACGACAAGTAGACAGAGGTTGTAAATAAGACAGTTGTGCATCTACTCCGAGGGTATTGTAGTAAGCATCCTAAGTTGTGGGATGAGAGTCTTCATTATGTGCAGCATGCCTATAACCATGCAACACACTCTTCTACTAAGAGGTCTCCTTTTAAGACATGCTTTGGCTATGTGCCCAAGACACCGATGGATTTTTCTTTTGGGAAAGATGATTTTGAAGATGGATGCCATGATGCAGAGAAGGCTTTGAAGTTCATCCAAAAAGTACAAGCAATTCATCAGGCTGTGGAAGCACGGTTGGAACAAAGCCAAGCAAAATACAAGGTTTGCCATGACAAGCATTGCACTGATCATCATTTTCAGGTTGGAGACCGAGTTTGGTTACATATCAGCAAGGAAAGGATGCAAGGTGAAGGTAAAAAGCTTAAGCCAATTAGGTATGGTCCTTTTGAGATCCTTGAGAAGATTGGTACCAATGCCTTCCGCCTCAATCTTCCTCCGTACATGCATATTTACTCAGTTGTCAATGTTGAGAATTTGAAACTGTATGAGCCTCCAATGATCCTAGATGAAGTCACAGACATTCAAGTTCCATTAGTTGATGAACTTTCACCAAAGTACATGTCAAAGTTGCCAGAAGATGTTATTCTCGACAGGAATGTCAAAACTTCACGAAGAGGAGATGTTGAGTACCTCAGAGTGGGCCTGAAGGGGATGCATCCAAGGAAAGCAAGATGGATGGAGATTGGTAAAGTGAGGGAACTTTACCCTCACTTAATTTCCAAGTAATCAAGCTTTTAGAGGTCCAAAAGCTCTCCAGTGGGGAGGCCTGATCTGGGGGACATTTTTTAGTGAAAATTGAAGTGTTCCCAATGCTCCATATTTCACAACCATCAGAAAGAGAATGATGTCCTGATTCCAATGCAACTTGAATGGGGTGAAAAGGACTCTGTTTGTGCAAGTTACGGCTAGTCAAACTGGCTTCAAGGGCGTCTAGAAGGTGAAAAAAATAATCATCTCAAAAATTGACGGAACCAGCGTCACCACGAAGAGCTCGTCGAGACGATTCCAACGGCGTTCATTTCATCGAAATACGACATCATATGTTCGAGTTACAAGCAGTCAAAGTTTGGTTGACTTGAGGTACAGATGATGATGTCATCATGTTGACGTGTCAGTCCATACTATACGAAATCTACATGGATGAATTTTGGCCTGACACGTGGCATGTGAGTCAGATGGTACAGACCAATCAGTGGGTGACATGTGTCCAGCCGTACAGTACGGCATCACAGTTAGCATACGCGTCAGTAGTCCAGTCAGCTTCCTTGTCAGCGTCGTCAGCGAATAGGAACCCGACACGTGTCATGGCAACTATGGGAGGTCGGTGAGTTTGTGTTAACAAAAAATCTCGTGGGGTTGGACTCCGTGATCTCCGCCTGAGCACCCAACTCGTCCACCATTACACTGGCCAGCTCGGCTTCAATCCATATGTGGTAGATATTTGTTTTGTTGCATTTACGTTGGCATTTGTGTGGCAAAAGGGAGGCCGAGAGTTTGAACTAGCGACTCCCAATTTAGCAAAAGGATGGCTTACTAATGCATCAGCGAGCCCGGCTCAACACATACAAGGCATAGTTTGGTTTTGTTGTTAAAAAATGCTCGGTATTGGGTATAAAGCAAGGCCAGCGAGGTTGGAACCGCCGAACACCTGAGTGCTAAAAGGTAGGGTAACTATTGAGCCCGCAAACATTGTTTGAATATATATGGTGTTCAGTTATTTTTGTTATGTTGTTTTGAACCAAATCCATAACAAATGGCTTTTTAAGCCATAAACATGTAAAACCACCTCTAACAAACAAAACCAGAAACTAAATGGAGCCATTAGAAGAGTTGTACGAGCTGTTAGAGGGGGTTAGGCATTAATTTTGATGGTTAAGCCTAATTAGGCATATTTTATGTATAAAAAGGAGGTAGTAGGCCTTTGTTTTGCAAGTCTAGGTGGTGAGAATGAGAGAATGCTCAGGAGATTTTGTAGACATTTCCGCACATCAGAGGAACATTATGTTGCTGTGCTTGAAGGAGATAGTCCATAAAGCAATTGTAACTATTTTTGGAGTATAATCGGATTGGTCACTCCGTTGGAGAGGGGCAAGAGACGTAGTCCTTAGGGATCAACTCCATTATCAATTGTGTTTTTTCTCCTCTTTATCTTCTCTCTTTCTTTTCAGTTCATTATCTTGGCAATTATATTATGTTCATTTATTCATTTGAGCATTGTATTAAGTGATCATTTACATTAAGCATTCTATAAGCAATTGTCCTAGATCCTAAATAGATCAATTTTGAGTGTGATGGAGTCACTGAAGCACAAAAGGTAAAGGTGGCTAAATCAAGAATAAGAGGTTCTGCCTTAACTTGGTGCAAATTCATTTAGATAGAGAGGGAGAAGGAAGGCAAGCAGCCTATCTCTACTTGGAAGGGAATGGTTGCCAAGGTGAAAGAAGCATACCTACCTGAAGACTATGAAATTTAGTTGCATAAGAGGAGACAGAGTTTGAGGCAAAGAGATCAGGAGATGAGTTCTTATACTGAGGAGTTTCAAAGACTTTGCATGAGGTCCAATGTCACAGAGGATGAAAGTATCAAGGTGGCAAGGTATCTCAACAGTTTGAAGTGGAACATTCAAGAGGAGATGGTTCTCTTAAGCCCCAAAATAGTGCACCAATGTTATCAATTGGCATTAAAGATTGAAGAGAGGAGTAAGAGGAAGCAAGATTAGACTTCTAAGGGCAGAGGAAAAGGCATAGATCAAAGAGATCAAAGAGGACAGCATGGTTGCTACCAAGGTAGAGGCAATGACCAAAGAAACCAAGGAGAGTCAAAACTCATAGATCATGGAGGTGAAACATCTACAAGAGGTGGATATAACTGGGGTAGAGGACCTCAAGGAGGTTCAAATAGAGGAAGAGGAGCAAGCAGGTAGGAGCCTTTCCTTGTATGTACCTACTCTAAGGCCTTTCCTTGTAAGACCTCCTTGGTGCTTTGCTTCACCAATCTAACCTATAGGTCCCTACTCATGACTAGGTGCCCCTGGTTTGTCTAACCAACCCCTCTTCTATCATTCATCAATATCATACATTGACCTTCTTGCCCCTCCTAAAGTTTGGACCACATAAAACTGGACATCCTTGGTCTTCATGGTTCCCACACTTTGATATGGTTATGCAAATGAAAATGAAGAAAAGTAATCATCTCCTTATCCATTGGTTGGAAGAATGCATGCTTAATGTTTTGATACATGATATCAGCTCTCTCTTCTGCTCTCATGATTGAATATCAAAATCCAATATGGTGGGCCTCTAGAGTTCTAGTCATCTTTCTTCTCTTCCAACAAATTTTGTCCTGATCCACATGTCTGCTAGCCTAATTGGCTTTTTTTTTGAAAGCTGAAGTTTCTCTTGAGTCACCAATGTAGCTCTCTCTACCTTTCCAAACTCTTTCATTGCTACAAATCGCCTTTGGGATTTAGTCATTTGTACCACATGGTTGATGTGCTTTGAATCCTTGCATCTAAGGGGTTTAAAACCTTAGGGGCCTTAGATGAGAAAAAGAAGTAATGTTTTTCTTTTCTTTTTATGTGAGGACCTAGTAGTGAGATAAAAGAGGACTGTATAGAAAAATGAAAAAAGAAGACATAAAAATTCATGTACCATACTATATCACCTACATGCTAGCTAATAAGGACATGAATGTAGTAGATTTAGGTATGATAGGGGTATTGCAAGGTATATTTGAGGAATATATAAGAATGAAGAAGAATTCAATGGATCAAATTAGTGTCAAATGTTTTCCTAAAAGATCTCCCACACCCTATTAGGGAATTTCATCATTTCTAAGCATTTTCCACGTCCTATGGGAAAGTTTGAGGAGGCTCCAATAGTTGAGAGTTTAATGAGTACTTATAACTTCTTTCCATGCAATCATGATTAGTTAGAGAACATATAGGGAAACTTGATGAGCAATGCAACAAATGGAGAGAATATAGGGTATTTTGACCTAGTCTTAAGCATCTCCAAGCATCTAGGAGATATTGAAGGAGTCTTGGCTCATAGATAGGGTCGAGGATAGAAGTTTTATTTTTGGTTACATTGGCATCATGTAGGACATCCATAGTCTTATTCTTGGTTATGTTGACATCACAAAAAATATAGGATGGAGTAGAATGTAGCTCTACCTTTGTCAGTTCCATGTTAAATTTTTATTATATATAGCTTGCTAGTGTAGGAATTCTAAGACAAACAATCATGGTAGGACCATTCTTAAAAGATTTCAAATAATAACCTAGTGAACCCATATACTCTTATGACTATGTATACACAAATCTAGATTAAACTTAGAATTCATTAACTTTAAGTTCTCTTTATTCTATAGTACCTTAGTGAAAGTTTGAGCAAATCTACTCACACTTGGAGGTGTTTCCTTGAAACCTCCAACAACACCCTGTTCAACATCCAAAATCACATATTAAAATACCATTCCTAAAACAATGCTATTAACACATGTAATAAATTTATAATTGTTTACTAACTTTACATACCCCACTGATAGGTGTACTGCAAAAATAAGTAGATTGACTGATGTACCTAGGGTCAACACTATGACCCTATAATTTTATTAAAATAATAAAACTAAATTAGTTAATATTGCATTTTACAATCAAAATTTAATAAACTAAATTCAATGAACATGTTCAATTTTACCTGACTGTCAATACCATATGCATCATGTAGAATGTTAGCCGCCCTCTCCATCCCCATAGATGCATACAGATCAGGCTGTGTAGAAGCGTATGGATCCTATGTATCACCCTACTGAGGGCCGGTAGGGTCATATGAACAAGTGGCTCCGCAAGATCAACACACATGGCCTCAAAGGCCACCACCTGAAGACTCCCCTGGATTGCACTGTACAATGGGGCTAGTGTGGTGGATGACACTCCGAGTCAAGGATGTGATTGCCTGCAAAGTCTCTACATCAGCACTCTCCTTTGCAACTATAGGCATCACAATCTGCTCACAAGGTGGCCTAGCGAGAGGTCGTCTCCCCTGTCGTGTAGGATCCAGCTGTGCACCGGGCCTATCCTGTGTTGACCCCCCACCTCTCCCCTGAAACTCCCTCATATCAAAATAATTCAAGATTTTGTTCAATACAAACTCACATTATAATTTCCTAAGAAAATATTGGGGTAATTCACAGTTATTACACAGTGGGTAATCAAAGACCATATACCATCTGTCATAAAAATGGTTTCTAATCTCTTGGTGGTGGCACCAATGAATAGGAAACCTCTTTGCATTGAGGGTGATATTTTGATTTGTTATAGGGTCAGTGAATAGAGAGCACAAATCACCTTTAATAATCTTTAAATCTTTTACTTGTTTATATGATAATTTGTTTGCATAATATGCCCTCGATGTTTGCCTCCTATTTTTCCATCCAAATATTTGGGTAATTGCATACGTTTTTTAGCAAATCCCTCAATGAATCTGCTAGATGTATTCTTTACGTGGTTGAAGAATTTTGATCACTCCAACCTACTAATAAGATCCTCAACTTCTTTTCTATTGTTTTCAATTTCACTCCTTAAATTTTCTTGAGTGCGGAGGTATTGAGAGAATGGTGGGGGAGGTTGATTTTGTTGTTGAGGCTGATTTGGTTGAGGATTTTCCTCCTCTTGTTGAGGATTTCCTACAAATTAAAAAAAAACATTCATTTCTAAACTAAAACAAACAAATTCAATTTAAAACTAACAAATTCAAAGCAAATACCAAACAATACTTACCTCTTGCATCTCTTCGTCGTCGTGGCGCCATATTTGTAAAGAAATCCAATTGCTCTTGATGAATTTTGAAGAAATCACCTCTCCAAGAATGCGAGCGTGTATAACAGGGTTTTTAGCCGCGAGCAGAGCTAAAACACAGAAAAAATGAAATGAGAAATGATATTTGGATTTGTTTTTTTTTTTTCTTTTAAAAAGAAATAATGCGAATGCGTTGTTTTTTTTCTTGTTTGGCCACAAAAGTGTGACCATCTTGGTGCACTTACCCCCTAAACTTATCATTTTTTTTATATTTATTTTTTACAAATTGAAAAGAATTGTCTAAATATTGTTCATGTACAATTTTTTTTTCAAAAAAATATTTTAACAAAAAGTTATTAAAAAAATGTAAAAAACCTAATATTTCAAGTTTATGGACCAATTTCATCAAAAATTATTTGAAAAATAGAAAAAATAATCCAATTGGAAAAAATTTATATATTTAGAATCTACACAATCTTATCTAAAATGGGTTTTAATTTTATAAAATAGTTTTGGAAAAAAACTCATCAGCCATATTGACATAGTCAATTTTTTCTCTCAATATTGTCATAACCTTGTACTTGTAGGTTTATGGCTAAGGGTTGGGTTACCATGCATTTTATAAGCCTAAATCCAAATGATAAACATGGATTGTGATTTTAAGACCTTTTAGAATGAATACCCATTTTAAAATGGGTACCTATTCTAAAAAATGAATGGGTACCTATTTTAAAGTTGAAAAATGAAACTTCCACTAGAAGTGGACTCAACTTCTTGCACTTACCATTATTGCAACAATCAAGATCCTAATCATCATGTCAAATTTCATGTGTGTTTATGTCATCTTGTGTAGGATAATATGCATTGTTGATCGTAAAGCATCCAAGAATTTCAAGTGTCCAATCAATCAAGCATAGAAAGAGTTCTGTTTGACTTCTATCCTTTAAGGGAAACCATTAAAGGTTTGATGAGTTGTAAGAACACATTGTTTTATTCATAATTTCCTTCCATTTCCATTATTTTTCTATCAAGGTTTAATTACCAAACTTTGGGTTTGACCAAGAAAAACCCCCATACAAAAAAAATTTCTTCCTCTTGTTGGCAAGAGACACTGCACAAGTCATCTAGTGTTGTCATTGATGGAAACCCTAGTCAATGATTTGATATGAACATCAGTATTTGTTCGTACTAGAATTTAGAATGAAGCTAAGTGATTAACTATCAAATTAGAATGTAAAGCATCCGACAAAATTGTGTTCATTAATTCATACATAATTTTTTGTTATCAGTTTGAGTTGTGGATCTCAAGAAAGGTTTTTCAAAGTATGATCTATGTTATCCTTGAATCTTAGAGCCTCATATTGATTGGTGTGCAAGTTAGAAGATCCAGTTCATTGATTTTATGTTTAACAATGCAAGAAGGCCAACTTGGTGAGTGTAGCATGTTGTGGATATTCGAGGAATAATAATTTAAGGTATTTTGTGTTCAAGGATGGTGTTTTGGGTCCTCACTATGTTGTTGCCGACTTTGGTTGGTGCACATTGAAAATTATTTGTGGATTGAGATGACGGTTTGTAAATATTTTATGTTTTATTAAAGCGGACATAGGAATGATTAAATATTTAGTCACAGATAATATAAGCAATCATTCATATCACTTTGAAGTGTGAATTAAATGTGTGAAGTATGTTGCAAAATTTAGAAAGGTTGTAGTGCGATTATGCATAGTTTCACATGTGCATAAAAGGATTTGTGATGAGAATTAAAGAAGACCAAGCAGAAGAGTAGAATTAGACAGAACGTACTTAACCAGAATTGTAATCAGGCATTAGAATATGTTATTCTCTCATTTCAAATCTTATGGATTCAATCCAAATCTTTTGTAAGACAGTGAGTCTTCTTTTTGTATCTGAGCAGTGAGCTCTAGGTAATGTGCCTGAATGCATGTGCATTCCCCATTTGTAAAAAAATTATATTTGAGTACTCAAATTGTGGATTGACCTCCATCGTGGTTTATTCCCTAACAAGGTTTCCATGTAAAAATCCTTTTGTTATGGTGTTGTGGTTGATTGCTTTATGTGCTTGCATCTTTCTTTTGGTTTAATGTTGTAAGTGGTTTATAGATCAAATCAATAAAGTTTAATTTTGTTGAACACTGATTCATCCCCCCTCTCAGTGTTCCTTGATTCCAACAATTGGTATCAAAGCCTAGTTCCTCAAAATAAGTTTAAAAGCTTGGGGAAGATCTGAGAAAGTGATTCAATGGATTCAAATAGTCTTCAACAATAACTTTTGGTTGCCCTAGATGATCTTGATTAGTCCAAATTTGAAATCTAGGAATTGTAGGAAAGTCTCATGAATGTTGATAAATTCATTCAATCATTGAAAGAAAAAATCAATGATTCAAGAGAAAAGAGAAAGGAAATTTATGATTAGCTAAAGCAGAAAGAAAAGTAAAATCATGGAAGATGAACACCTGAATCAAGCCTTGAAGGAGAAGATAGAAGAATGTGAAAATCTCACAAGAGAAAATGCAGTTCTAAAACATGAGATGGAATCTATTATGATGAGGATTACCAAGGAGATTGAGGATAGGAAGAAGAATGAAGAGAATCTTGCATAGTCCTTAAAATAAAAATATGATAAATTCAATAGAATTAATGATAATTTCATTCAGCTAGCTCTTGATTTGCAACAATCCAGAGACAATGAGGAAAATCTTAAAAGATAGATTGCTACTCTGAGAGATGAACTTGCTACTAAAAATGAATACAACGAGAAGTTCAAGACTAGCTCGGCCAAGCTTGATGAACTAATTAAGAGTTAGAAGATTGAAGGTGAAAAGCAAGGTCTTGGATATGAGAAAAGAGAAAGTTTTGGATCTAGAAAAAGGAATTTCAGGCAAGGAAATTAGATGAAAAAAGTTGGAAGGTATCTGATAAGACAAGCTAAAGCTCAAAGGTTTAATGGATATTTTTTTGTTTGTAATAAATTTGGTCATGTGGGTGCTAAATGTAGAAGTAGAATGAATAAAAGTGGCCCATCATTCTCTGGTCAGTGTTTCAATTGCAATAAGTATGGTCATAAATACAAAAACATGTCAAACAACTCTTTCAATAGAGATGCCAGATGTTATACCTACAATAGACTTGGTAATATTGCTAACCAATGTAGATCAAGAGAAAATCAATGGAATAACTAGTCTAGATAGAGAAATGTTTGGTGCTACAACTGTAACAAATCCGGTCACATTGCTAGATTCTGTTGGAGTAGGAAAGGTCTGATAAATCAAAGGAAAAACATGTAGAAGGATGAAAAGGGAAAAGGAAAAGTCACTACATATGAGATCAAGAAGCAAATGAAGAAGACATGGGTGAAGAAGAGTCCTAATCCAGGAAATGGTTCTACCCCAAAATCTATTTCAAGTAATTCCTCTAAGAATTAGCATATGGCCTCTGGCATAGGGGGAGTTCTCAAGAAAACATTTTAACCCCCTTGTTGGTAGTTGGTACTGGGATGTGGTAGATAGCAATGATTGTATTGGTGATGTTCAAATGTTTTGGGATATTTTGTGGAGGAGATTTGTGAAAATTTAAAGGTCCGTAGAAGAATTATTCTTTCACAGTCTATGAAAACAAGGTATTTGAAAGACTTAGGGAAAAATAATTTATTGTGATGAATAAGCTAGGTGCACGAATGATAAAAATTCATTTCTATCCGTCATTTTTCACATTTCACTTTGAGAAGAAGGTTCCAAGGAGATTTTTGCACTCTCATCCAGTCTTGCAAAGAAGTCAAGCCCTGTGAAAGCTCAAGTCATGACATCCTAGAGAGCAGGAAAGAGGAAGAAGGATAAGAGCACAAGATTATGTTGTTGTTTTAGAAGATGAAGAAACTAAATTTGATGAAGAGGTAAGAGAAATTAAGGAAAAGGGCACAAAAGCATCTAAACTCTCAGAGGACAAACCCTCTGGTGAAGAAAAATCAAAGAAGAAGATGAAAACTAACAAATCAGGTATGTCAGTAGAAGAAGTTGAAAAAGCCTTGATTAAGGATGACAATCTTATGCTACTTTGTGGATGGTATGACACCTTTGATAGTACCGGTCAAAGAGTTCTTGAGGAAGCCACAATAATGTATTTTCAAATATTTTCAATGATGTGACTCTTATTGAAATAATGTTTGAGTTACTTAAAGGCCTATATAGAGTTTTGGGAATGAGAAGAGTGAATGCAGGAACTAAAGAAGAGAAAATGAGAGGATAGATACTTGTTGATCCATGTCTGATGATGTCAATAAATAGATGAAGAAAATTCTAAGTGAGGACAAAATTGATTTTAATAGCAAGACAAGGGTGAATAAGTTGATGATTGGGAAAACTGAAGAGGTGGCAAAAGATACTGAGAAAATATTGAAGGCAATTATGTTGAAGAACAAGTATAATGTTGTTTCTAAAGATGTTCATGTTGAAAATGTTCCATCTGGTCTAGAAGCTGAAGAAGTGAAAGAAGACATTTTTGAGGATATTCAGAATCCTTCAGAAATGCAAGATACTAGAATTCCTATGGAGACTGAAGCTCCTAAAGTTGTTTTGGTTGAAGAAGTGGAGATTCCTGGCAAAGAGAGAATCGTGACTGAAGAGAAAAAGGAAAAAGAAAAGGAAATTCATGTGGAAGCAAGAGACACTGCTAAGGCAGTAAAGGAGTTTTTAGATGAACAATAGGAGGAGTTTGATCCTAAATTGATTAAAGATCCTATCAACTTGGCCACTTTATCTCCCATTGAGAAACTAAAGGTAGCATCATTTGCTCAAGCCAAGGCAAGGAAGGAAATACTAAAGTCTCGTATTGAGGACAGTGAGCTGTTAAGCCTTGCATCCAATATTTTGGAGATCATGCCTACATATTTAAAAGATTCATCTGATTCTCCATCTAGTTAGTTGAAGAAACTTGTCAATTCAATAAGTACTAGCTTCGAGCCACTTGAGAAGTCAACTTAGGATAAGGCATAGAAGGAATTTGATGCTAACAGGTTCAGTACACTAAAGGGGATAATTGCTAATGATAAATCTCTGTTAGCTACGTACCTATGTAAAGAACATTCAAGGTGCTTTGTCTGAAGGTGGAAATATTCACAAGTCATTTTTATCATTTTCTAGGTTCACTAAGGACACTGAAAAGGAAATGAAGGAATATGAGAAATAGTTGGAAGATATCTCTCAAGCATTTGATCCTCTAACCGTCTCTATTGGAAAGCAAGAAGGTCAATTCATATCCTTGCTTGAAAAATTCAAAAGTTTGAAGCATGAAGAAGGTAGAATTGTTAAAATATTATGTCAGCTCAGAGGATTGATTGGTCCTAAGATGGAGACAATGCTTAGTGCATTGAAGGAAGCACAAGATGTTATGGTTGTCAGTGATCCAACAAACCTTGAGTTAGCAAATATGCAATCTTACTTATTTTGTGGTCACATGACTATTTTGGAGAATCTCAAAAAGAGTTGGGACACTAGTTTGAGCCCGTTGAAGAGTAATTTTGTAGATATATTCAAGTTTTTGTAAGTTGCAGAAGCATGTTTGTACATATGCAGTTTGTTCATAGAATTTTGTTTAATTTTTTTGGTATAAAAATTCCCATCTTTTCCATCGATTTCAAAGGAGGAGTGTGGGATAGTGAAAAATTCCTTATTCATCTCAAGGGGAGTTGTGTTTTGAAGTTTCGAAGGTTGGCAATGTATTCATGTTAATACTGATTCGACACTTAGTTATTTTTTCACTAAGTGTTTCCATCAATGCCAAAGGGGGAGATTGTTGGAAAGAGACACTACACAAGTCATCTGGTGTTGTCATTGATTGCAACCATAGTTAGTGATTCGATCTGCACATTAGTATTTGTTTGTACCAGAAGTCATATTGAAGCTAAGTGATTAACTATCAAATTAGAACAAAAAATCTGACAAAATTGTGTTCATTGATTCATACGCAATTTTTTGTTATCAATTTGAGTTGTGGATCTCTAGAAAGGTTTTTCAAAGTATTATCTATGTTATCCTTGAATCTTAGAGCCTTGTATTGATTGGTGTGCAAGTCAGAAGATCTAGTTGATTGATTTTCTATTTAATAGTGCAAGAAGTCCAACCTCGTGAATGTAGCGTGTTGTGGATATTCAAGGAGTAATAATTTAAGGTATTTTATGTTTGAGGATGGGGTTTTGGGTCCTCACTATGTTGTGGCTAACTTTGGTTGGTGCGCATTAAAAATTATTTATGGATTGAGCTGATAGTTTGCAAATATTTTATGTTTTATTGAAGTTGACATATGAATGATTAAATCTTTAGTCGCGGATATATATAAGTGATCATTCATATCATTTTGAAGTGTGAATTTTATGTGCAAAGTATGTTGCAAAAGTCAAAAGGATTTTAGAGAGATTATGCATAGTTTCACTTGTGCATAAAAGAATTTGTGATGTGAATTAAAGTAGATAGAGTAGAAGAGCAGAATCAAACATAAGGTCAAGAATGTGATTGATGTGCTTAACCAAAATTTTAATCAAGCATTAGCAGATGTTATTCTCTCAGTTCAAATATTTTGGATGTAATCCAAATCTTTTGTAAAATAGTGATTCTTCTTTATGTATCTGAGTAGTTGGCTCTAGGTAGTGTGCTTGAATGCATTTGCATTATCCATTTGTAAAACACTTATATTTGAGTACTCAAATTGTGGATTGACCTCCACCATGGTTTTTCCCCTAACAGGGTTTCCACATAAAAATCCTTGTGTTATGGTTTTGTGGTTGATTTCTTTATGTGCTTGCATGTTTCTTTTGGCTCAATGTTGTAAGTGGTTTAAAGATCAAATAAAAAAAGTTTAATTTTATAGAACACTAATTCACCCCCCCTCTCAGTGTTCCTTGATTCCAACACCTTTTTTGTATGTGTGCCATAGAAAAATGTCCCCTTGTCATTTTCATGGCCTTTTAGGTTTTGTTTCATGGTGTTTGATTTATTTTGCTATGATTTTATGATGTAATATGCCTTGAACATGCTTATTTAGGTACTAAAATTCACATAATGAAGTCTTCTGAAGGTGTTTTGAAGTGTTGTAAAACATTTCCACATTATTCTAGACTCTATTTATCATAATTCACCTAAAAATCAATTTTCTACACATCAATAAGTCCTATTTTCAAGTGTTGTAAAGTCTTGTAACAAAGATTCACACTTTTCTAGGGATATTCCTCTTATTTATCCCATTCTTATGACTTATTTGACCCCTTTATGCCCTCATATGCTTTATTTAAGTGTATTTTTGAATATAATCCCGATAAATAACATTAAATGCAATTTAATTCCTGAAACCTAGATTGAAGCCCTAGGTGGGACCCATTTGCCATGGGTGGCGAATGAGTCCCCCTTGGCTCCAAAATTTAAAATATTTCAAATTTCCTTTCGGGTTTTATTCAAAAATTACTTGATGTTGGCATGTGATGAGGTATGAACAACTACTAAGGCACAAGATGGTGTAAATAAGTGTTTTTACATCCATTTTAACCCCCATTCATCTAATTATTCACTCAAGCATTCATCAAAGTATTTATTTTCAAGTATTTAAGCATCTTATATCATTTCATCAAGCAATATTCAAGCACTTTGGAGCATCCATTCATATTACTTTAGATTTGCATCATCAGGGGTTTGGTAAGTTAATAGCATTACATGTTGTTAATTTATTATTCTCTTTCATTTCATTATTTTATTAAGGGTTTGATTACCAAAGTGAGGTTTGACCAAGGCAAACCCCTATTTGCTAACCCTCAACCATTTTTCCCCTTTGCATGTGTGTTACAACTTTTGTATGCAAATTTAACAAGTATTTGGTGTTGAAAAGTGGAGAACAAGTCAACTAGATGCTTCAAGTCAACTTATTCTTATTTTAAGCTTGGTGAATGTTTTCTATCTGTTTCCTACAGAACTGACTTCGACAACCCAAAGGGTAGACATTTTTAGATTTGGTGTTGCAGAGTTGTCTCCTGATTTTCCAAAAAATTGGGAGAGGACTGATTTTCCACTAGTGGCGAATGAGTCCCACCTTAGGACTGAAAATATGAGTTTTGTCAGATTTTGGATCCTAACTGTCAAAAACTTGCTCCCGACACTTTTTCACCAAGAGGAGGACTGATTCGCCACCCTGGGTGAATGAGTCCCACTTTGAAAAATTAGTAACATCAACCAACATTCAAGACACTCCAAATCCATCAAATATTGTCCAGTTGCACTCTAATTTATCATAATTTCTTATGTTTTGTATCATTTCTTCATTTTCTTCATTGTTTGCATGTCATAGTGTGTTTTCATACATAGAATAAAACCTAGTCTTGCATTCATATTTATTCTTTTCAATCACTTAATTGAATTTAGTTTACTTCATTTAGCTTAGACAACATCTTGCATTACATAATTTGAGTGAACCCTTAGCATTTTTGGATCTAATCTCTCTCCTTTTAGGTGAAAAACCCTATAAGAGTTAGAGAGTCCATTGGGTCCAAAAATCTATAGTTCATTTTGGTGAACCCAACATTTGAACACTTTTCATTTTCTAATTTCATTTGCATATTGCATCCTAGATTACATTTGCATCAACATTCAATTAAGATATTATTTTGTTTTTGCATCTTAGACCTTTTTCATATTGCATTAGTCAAAGCTTGGTTTAGATTTCATTTTTGTATTACATTTCAATGAAAAACTAAAAAAATCTACATTATTCATACTTCATTTCATTCCATATTCATTGGAATCATTTAAAATTTCTGAAAAACATAAAAAAAATTGCATCCTAGAACTCATTCGCCACCTAGGGTGAATCAATCCCTCTACACTTTTTAAACAACATCTTCAGCATCTTTCTGGAATTTTTCTTATTACAGTTTTCTATTTTTTCATTCTATTTTACTTTCCAGAATCTTTTTCTTTCCTCCTTTCTTGCATCTTAGTTTATTTGCATCATGACATTTTCTTTCAATAAGTTTTGGAATTCATTAAAATCATTGGTAGACATGTCCAATTGTACCTTTGGCTGTGACCCTAATGACATTGAACTTTCTCATGCTATTTCAACTCGTCATGATTTTCCTCCTCGTGATGTAGACATCATTGGAGAATATGATGTTAGCATAAATAAGTTCTACAATGATTTCCTTGACAACTTAGAAAATAATGAATACTTTTATCCTTCCATAAAATCACAAGATCTTCCTCCTTTTACACCTCATGATCATTTTGCATATTTACATCCTAAAATAAATGATGGACCTAAGGTTCCTCCCTCAAGTGAACCTAGTTCCTTTAACCAAACACAACCATATCCATATTACAATCACAAAGTGACCAACACTCCTATCAACCTTGAAGAAACATATGGTAAAGGCTTTATTATTTTAAGTAAATAGGGTTGTGACAAAAATAATGAACATAACATTCATCAACTTCTTGACCAAAACTCAATAGAAGCAAACACAATAAGACTAGGATATCAACATCCTTCTCATCCTGATAGACATCCTTTTCAATCTCGGAGACTTCAAGATTCTAGTACAGTGATCTTCAATGCTCCTCCTAACTTGAACATTCTCCTTCCACGTGAACAACCATTTTCTCCTTCTAATGCTAAGGATGATAGGATCCCTAAGTTTCCTCCTCCTTCTATTCATGAACAAGGAGAATCTAGCAAGTGAAAATGACCTTACAAATTGAAGAAACTAAAATTTCTAACACATCCTCAACCTAAATGTGAATGGAGACTTCAATTTCTTTTAAACAAAGGTCTTATACTCTTACCACCTTCCAATAGGTTGGTCATTTTCCCTCCTGATTCCCTAATCCCTAATCCTTAATCCTGAATCCCTCAACCCTAATCCCTAATCCCTAATCCATCAACCTTTGGAATATCCACTTTCTAAAGGATAGGAGTGTTCAAAATAAAAATGGAAAGAGGACTATGATGATGGAAAGGATGGAATATAGGTTGAGAAGAACTAATCAAACTTGTTAGATGGTTCTACATGTGCCCCATATACTAGATAAGAGCATTGAGCACAAGATCATGAAATGAAGTATGATGAGAGGGATCTCAAGAAGAACCTCCAACACCCACACCAATAGAGCCCTTAGCATCAATACCTATAGAGGCATCAACAACAAGGCCAAAAATAGGGATACTCTAAGTCTCAGGTGTAGAATAGTTGAAACCAAAAGGAACCTTATCTACTTTAATTGTATTTCTCTACTCAAGTATGAAGTTGGTATTAGTAGAAGGACCCATGTCATCCATACACATCGACACCCCGGGAATTGAGACATTCAACTATTTTCCAATGATCTTTGAGCCACAGTCTAGAGTAATAATCAAGTTAGAGGTGTAGGTGAGGACATGGGTATCTACAATATTTTCTATCCCTTGAAAAAGCTATATGCCTCTCTAATCCTTACCCAACATGGTTCTTAATTTCTCAATGATAGGAGCCACTTGGGAAAAATTATCATCTTGTGCCATGAATCTTTCAAGCTCCATGAGCCTAATATACAAGGAATATATTTTCTTTGTAGTAACCCTAAGAGAAACATCATCCTCCATAGAAGAGATAGGGGGTGAGGCAGGGGGTTAGGAACATGAGTTGTTGCCTCACCAAAAGGAGAAGAGAAACTAGTAGAGACTCCCAAAAAAAATTCTTCAAAAGTAGGACCAGTTCAAGGGTGACTATACCTTCTAGATCACATTCTAATTTTTTGAAGAGTTCTTCTTACAACATGTTTGGAGGTTGTAGATTGAGTCATAAATCTAATAAAATCCTCATGACACACTATCTACAACACATTCTATACATGAGAGAAAAAAATTGAACCAAAGAGAAGAAGATGGAAGGTTTATGTCAAGCTCACCAAAATGTGGAGGGGATTCACTACTCCCAAGTCCCAAGATGAAAAGGGTCTAAATGGATTGAATTTCCATCATTGACCTCAATGACAAAGGTAGAAGTATGGGGTGAAAAGGAAGGATAAACTAGACTCTATTGGAAGGTGGTAAGAGTATAAGACCTTTGTTTAAAAGAAATTGAAGTCTTTGTTCACATTCTTTTAAACAAAATATACATTAAGCCCTAAACCCTCAATTCTCAACCATCTACCCTATAGATTAAATCCTCAACCATAATCCCACAACCATATACCCTAAAACCTATATACTCAACCCTATATCCTCAACCCTCAACCCTAATCCCTTAAACCCTAAACCTCATCCCTCAACTCTTAAACCCTTAAAATATAAACCCTCTAGTTGATACATTGGAACCTTAACCCTTATCACTCTCTCTCTATCTATCCATATCACCTCTCTCTTCTTCCCTCTCTCCTACCCTCTCTAATTGTCTCTATATACCATCTCCCTCTCTCTACGTACCTATCACTCAATCAATCCCTACCACTCTCTCATTCTCTCTCATTCTCATTCTCTCT
>VDFB02008601.1:0-21502 GCA_007258455.2 Sequoia sempervirens
GATCAAGAGAAAATCAATGGAACAACTGGCCTGGACAAAGAAATGGGGCGTGCTACAATTGCAACAAATTTGGTCACATTGCAAGATTTTGTAGAAACAAAAATATGGATAGAAGAGGTTTGGCATACAAAGGAATAAATATGCAGAAAGATGATAAAGGAAAAGGGAAAGTGACTATGGATGAAATAAGAGATCAGATGAAGAAGACATGGGTAAGAAAGAGCTAGTTTGATGTAGGAAATGGTTCCGTACCAGAATTTGGTGCTAGTAATTCCTCCGGGAATTTATTTCAGGCCATTGGCCTAGAGGGAGTTTTTCAAGAAAAATATTTTTCCCCCTGTCGGTAGTTGATGCCGAAATGCGGCAGATTATCAACAATTGTATTAATGATTTACAGATGAATTGGAAAACACTCGTAAAGAAATTCAAGCAATTGAAGGTCCGCAAAAGAATTTTTCCCTCATTGATTAAGAAAATAGGGTATCTAGAACACCTAGGGAAAAAGAATTTAATACAACAAAAGGTTAGGTGTGCAAGTTATAAAAATCAATTTGGAAACCTCATTTACCACTTTATATCAAAGAAAAGAAGAAGGAGAGCACTCTACAACAAACTTTCAAAAGCATGAAGATAATTCGACAACGAAACCCTAATCCATCAGGTACTTCAGTTGTATTGAGAAATTTACGTTTAATTTGGTGTGTGGTTGAAGAACTTCTTTGGTAGAATCAAGACTTGAGTACGAAAGGTAAAATAGAACAAATCAAAGGAATAATAAACCTAGATGAGTATAGCAGTGAGAAGATTAGAGTTGTAAGAAACATGTCGCTCAATGAATTGAAATGGCTGAAAGAGGCAAAACAAAAAAGCTTGGATATTTGGAGTGAATTCCCCTATTTCGAGAACACATAAATCATTGAGTTTATTATGGATAGATTGAATGATGATATTCTAACTCTAGATAAACCCTACCATATCTCGAAAGAAGTGATTGGAACTATAACTGGGTTATGCAAACTTGGAGATGTGCCGAGAAAGAAGTCAATCCAAAATAAAGAAGTTGAAACCCTAACTAGAGTAACTGGAGATCAAAGGGCATTAATAATCTCAACAATCAGAGATTCAGTGACAAGGTACATTGCACATGGAGGATCCTACAAAATCTTTTTCAAAAATAGAGAAGGTGCAACTTCGGCAGGTGTTGTTTACGTTTCACACAAGATGATAATGGAAGATTAGGATTTTGACCTTTGTGGATTATTGAAAGATCAACTGATGGAGAACGTACAATTGAAAAAGAAGACAGATTACCCATTCAGGTTTGGTACTCTGGTTATATGTCTTGTGATGTATTTTTTGAATTGCTTACCACTGAACAACAATGTAATATGGGAAGAGAGTGAACCAGTTTGCAAGAAAATTTGCATACACTAACAATTTGGAAAACTGTGATCAAGAATATGAAAGTTTCTTTAAAGGTTTGCTAGGAAAGTTTGGCTCAATTGGTATTCCCCTTCTGATAAGGGCACTTGAAGTTGGTTTCTCTTACGGTGAGATGGAGAGAAAGAAGAAAAGAGCAAAATAAATTGTTGTATGTACTCCTCTAGCATGCAAGACTCCAAGAGTTGAAGGGAAAGGAAAAGAACAAGTGATTGTGGATATACCAAATGAGGAATCTGATAAGGAAACTAAGGACACCCAAAGAAAAGAACTGGAAACAGCCGAACTAGAACAAGAAAAGGCAATGATAGGAGAAAGTGAAGAAGAAGGTGATTTAACCAAAGAAGAGTTATTGCAGCTTATTCATGAGGAAGATGGAATGCAGAAAATCAAAAACATATGGTCTATCATACATTCATATGAGCAGGACATGATTTTAAATGTACTATGTGCTCATCTTGTGCACAACCATATTAAATTATAGAGTTTACAAAATACGTTGCTAGAAGAGATGATTGAATGCATCAAGGAAATCATGGACTCTGAGTCTCAGAACAAGGAAGAAGTAATTTTGCATCTGAAGAAGCAGTACATATTATCACTCACCAAGCTAAAAAGGCACACGAATCATAAGGCAATGCATAAACACAACAAACAACATCTATAACTACTGTCTTTGATGGCCTCATGCAATCGACAAGTACAAAGAAAAGTTGGAACAAATTGAAACAGAGTTGAACAGTATTGGAAAAGATTTTAACATGTTTCAGGATCAAGATGGTGCAATTAAGAAAAGGATTCAAGAATTACAGACAGAGCATACAAGTGTTCAAAACACCAGAAACAAGATTGTTGACACCTTTTGGAAAGTGAAGGACATAATAGAATGCAGACTGGAACAGTTGATTGAGATACTGAGGAAAGGAGAGATATTAGAAGAAGCCTTCACCACTCCAGAATCCCTCATCAAGATTATCAATTGGACATCTGAAAACAACATCATGATCATAATCACTGGGATTGCAGTAGAAGCGTGGAAGAAGTTTCTTCCAGAGATGAAGGAAAAATACAAAATAAATTTCTAACACAAGTAGCAATTGTATTTCTTCAAAATTTTGAACTAGTTTTTGAATAAGTAAGTTTTTGGTTACACTTCAAAAGGGATTACTGTAGGAAAATATTTTTTTGGTTTTTCATTGATGTCAAAGGGGGAGAGAGAGTAGTGAAAAATTCCTTATCAAATTAAGGGGGAGTTGTGTCAGCTATGACTTTTTGAAATCTTGAAGGATTGTAGTATGTTGGTTCCGACACTTAGTCATTTTTCACTAAGTGTTGCCATCAATTCCAAAGGGGGATATTGTTGGCATATGACTTTTGGTGTTTTCATTGATGGAAACCTAAGTCATTGATCCGATCCACACTTCAGTATTTTTCCATATCAGGAGATAGAGTGAAGAACAAGGTATTCGACTGAAGTTGAGTTTGTCGATCCATATGCACTACTAGTTTATCAGTTTGGGTTGTGGATCTTAGGGAAGGTCATTGGGTATAGATGGAATATCTTATTCTCGAGTTTTGTGTCATCGCATCAATTGGTGTACAAGTTAGGAGATCCGGTTAATTGATTTTATGTTTAACAGTGCTAGAAGACTGACTAAGTGAATGTGGTGTGTTGTGGATGTTCGAGGCAAAAAATTTTGAAGTATTTTCGGGTTTGAGGATTCTATTTTGGGTCCTCACTATGTTGTGGCCGGCTTTGGTTGATGCGCATTGTAAATTATTTGAGTTTTGGGTTGACAATTTGGAAAATATTTTATGTTTTATTGAACCCAACATATGATTGATTAAATATTTTGTTGCAGATATATATAAGTGATCATTTATATCATTTTGGTATGCAAATTGAGTGTGTGAAGTAAGTTGTGAAATTTAGAAGGATAGTAGAGTGATTATGCACAGTTTCTCTTGTGCATAAAAGGATTTGTGATGCGAATGAAAATAGACAAAGTAGAAGAGAAGAATCAGACAAGCAAGTTAAGAATGCAACTGATGAGCCTAACCAGAACTATAATTTGGCATTAGCAGATGCTACTTTCTCAATTCAAATCTTCTGGATGTAATCCAAATCTTTTGTGAGACAATGAGTCTTCTTTTTGTATCTGAGCAGTGAGCTCTAGGCAGTGTACCTCAATGCATGTGCATTCCCCATTTGTATAACACCTATATTTGAGTACTCCCATTTGTATAACACCTATATTTGAGTACTCAAATTGTGGATTAACCTCCACCGTGGTTTTTCCCCTAATAGGGTTTCCACTTAAAAATCCTTGTGTTATGGTGTTATGGATGATTTCTTTATGTGCTTGAATCTTTCTTTTGGTTCAATGTTGTAAGTAGTTTAAAGATCAAATTAATAAAGTTAAATTTTGCAGAACACTGATTCACCCCCCTTCTCAGTGTTCCCTAATTCCAACACAATGTCTATACTCCAACAAATTTACTAGGAAAATCCAATCTTTGGTTGCGAATCCAACATGTGAGATCTCTAGCTCCTTTACTCTCATGGATTATGGAGGAGGATTTTAATGCTATTATCTATCTAAAGGAAAAGAAGAGGGGAATGGCCAGGTTGGATGCCTCTTCTATGATATTTAAGGATATCATACGATGTCTGAATTTGGTTGATATCAAGCCAGGGAATGTTATGTACACTTGGAGAAACAAGAGATGTGTGGAAAATTCTATTCAAGAGAGACTAGATAGGTTCTTGGTGTCTATTTTTTGGGTTGGGAATAGATGGTTGAGTAGATCAAATATTTTAGATTGGAGGGGCTCTAATCATTGGCCTATCAAATGCTTAACATCTGTGTTGGAGGCTAATAAGAATCCTTATTTTAAGTTTCAACTAATGTGTCTGCAAGAGTCATCATTGTTGGATATGGTGAGAGATTGATGGTGGAAAGGTATGCCTACTCATGGGACAACTGTGTATTCCTTTGTTAAAAGACTTTAGTTTGTGAAGCTCCATATTAAGAAGTGGAATATTTTTCAGGCTCAGTCAACAACACAAAATCACCTAGATACAATCACCTAACGAATTTGGGATAATGGTCTTAGATTAGGCTCGCTTAGAGAAGAAGGTAATGATTTGAAGGAGTTAGAGGAATGGAAGTTGTGTGAGGAGATCTACTAGAAACAAAAGTCCAGGATTGATTTGTTTCAGGAGGGGGATAGTGTTGGCAAGAGACACTGCACATGTTTTCTGGTGTTGTCATTGATGGCAACCCTTGTCAGCTAGTTGATCCGCACAAATCAATTTTCTCATACTGGCAGACAGATTGAAGATCAATAGTTATCTTTTTAGTTAGAACAAAGCATCCGGTAACTTTGTGTTCTTCGATTCATATGCAGATTTTTTGTTATTATTTTATGTTGTGGATCTCAGGGAGTATTTTTTGATGGATAATATGTGTTATCTGTAAATCTTGGTTCCTCGTATCAATTTGGGTGGAAGTTAGAAGGTCCAGTGAACTAATTTTATGTTCATCAGTATTTGGGCGCCGACTTGGTGAATACGGTGTGTCGTGGATATTAGAGGAGTTATTGTTTAAGTATTTTTGTGTTTGAACATTTTGGTTTGGGTCCTCACTGTGTTGTGGATGACTCTTGTGGATACACATTGAATATTATGGATGATTTGAGCCAACTGTTTGTGAATATTTTCTTATTTTGTTGAAGTTGACATGTAGCAATTGAATTCTTGGTGGTGGATATATATAAGTGATCGATTATATCATTTTGGTGTGTGTTCGATGTGAGTTCATGTATGTTGTGAATGTCAGAAGGTCAGTAGAGCGATTATGCACAATTTCACTTGTGCATTAAGGATTTTTGGTGCGAATTGAAGCAGAACAAAGCAGAAGAGCATAATCAGTCAGAAGGTCCTAAATTCAATTGTTGAGCCTAACCGGAACTGTAATCAGGCATTGGTAGATGCTAATTTATTAGTTCAAACTCTTTGGAAGTATTCCAAAATTTCGTAAGGTAGTAAGCCTTTCAGTTTTTGAGTAGTGAGCTCTAGGAAGTGTGCCTAAATGCGAGTGCATTCTCATCTTGTAATCTTTTCTTTTGAGTATGCTCAGAACAATATTGTGGATTAACCTCCACCATGGTTTTTCCCCTAATAGGGTTTCCACGTAAAAAATCCTTGTGTTATGGTGTTGTGGTTATTTGTCTTATGTGATGCATTTTTATTTTGGTTGAATGTTATCAGCACTTTAATGATCAAATTAATAAAGTTAAAAATTGCACAACACTGATTCACCCCCCCTCTCGGTGTTGCTTGATTCCAACAATTGGTATCAGAGCTCAGTTCCTCAAAAGAAGCTTAAAAGCTTGGGGAAGATCTTGGAAAGTGTTTCAATGGATTCAAGCAGTCTTCAACAAGAACTTATGGTGGCCCTAGATGATCTTGATCAGACAAAATTTGAAGTCCGCAAATTACTAGAAAATCTCATGAATGTTGAGAGATTCATTGAGTCATTGAAAGAAAAAATCAATAATTCCAGAGAGAAGAGAAGAGAACTATGTGATCAAATCAAGCATGAAGATAGTAAATGCATTGTAGATGAATAGCTGAGTCAAACCCTAAAGGAAAAGACAAGAATGTGAAAAGCTTGCCAGGGATAATGCAGTTCAAAAGCTTGAGATGGAATCTATTATGATGACGATGACTAAGGAAATTAAAGACAGGAAGAAAATGGAAGAAAAAATTGCCCAATCCTTGAAAGAGAAATTTGAAGAATGTAGTTGAATTACTGATGGATTCATTCAGTTGGAACTTGAGTTAGAACAATCCAAACATAATGAGGAAGAGCTTGAAAAGCACAATGTTGATCTCAGAGATGAACTTGCTACAAAAAATAAATTCGAGGAGAAGTTCAAGATTAGCTTAGCCAAGCTTGATGAACTAATTAAAATTCAAAGAACTAATGGTGACAAGCGAGGTTTTGGATATGAAGAAGGAGAAAGTTCTGGATCTGGACAAGGACAAAGGAGGTCCAGACAAAGAAATCAGATGAACACTGGAAGGTATCCGGTAAGACAACCTAATGCTCAAATGTTTAATGGTATTTGTTATGTTTGTAATAAATTTGGTCATATGTCAGCTCAATGCGGAGGTAGAATGAATTCAAATGGTTCATCATTCTTCGGTCAGTGCTTTAATTGTAACAAGTATGGTCATAAGTCAAATGAATACAGAAATGTGATGAACAACTTTTATAGGAATGTTAGATGTTATACGTGCAATAGATTTGGCCATATTGCTAACTAGTGTAGATCAAGAGAAAGACAATGTAACAATTGGTCTGGACAAAGAAATATGGTGTGCTACAATTGCAACAAAATTGGTCATATTGCTAGATTCTGCATAAGAGGTCCAATAAATCAGAGAAGAAACATGTAGAAGGATGAAAAAGGAAAAGGGAAAGTCACTACAGATCATATCAGGAAGCAGATGAAGAAGACATGGGTAAAGAAGAGTCCCTCTGTTGCAGGAAATAAGCCAACACCAGAATTAGCTTCTGCTAATTCCTTCAAGAATTAGGTTAAGGCCTCTGGCCTAGGGGAAACTATCAAGAAAATATTTCAAACCCCCTACAAGAAATTGACATTTGGATGTGGATGAGTTCAACGATTGTATTGATCATCTACAGATGTTATTGAACAAATTTATGCAAAAATGATGGTCCAGATAAGAGTTATCTTTTACAATATATGGAAATAGGGTATTCGGATGTGTTAGGGAAAAAGCATTTATTGTGTCAAAAAGGTTAGGTGTGTGAATGATAAAAGGTTATTTCTATCCTTCATTTGTCACTTTTCATTTTGAGAAGAAGAAATTTGAAGAGATCTAAAGCAAAATTTGGCAAAATTTGGCAAGAATTCAAGTGTGAAGGTGATTCGAAGTTCAAACCCTAATCCGGCTAAAAGGTATTTTTCGGGAAAATTTGTAAAACTGTGAATTTGTGAAAATGGCTACTCCATTGGTAGTTGAAGTCAAGGATAGACCCCATCTAAAGTTTAAATGGCATCCTTTCAAGTCTGTTGAGACTAAGCCCTTAGCTTCATTTTTGTCTATTTTGTATGACGTTTTACATATTGAAGATATTAGGGCATACATTCATGCCAATATTGAGGAGTTAGGAAGCTCGCAGTTGCTAAATCTGTATTCCAAACACATTATTGGAGAGGATTTATGTGTTAAGCCAGAATTTAAAACCCTAGGGGAAAAGAAATTCACACAGATTGTGAAATTTCCTGTGTTTGATGAAAATAAATGGGTCTGGTACATCTTAAGTCGAGTTCATGTTGAATTCATGTCATTGAATCAACCCTTCAAGATTACGAAAGAGGCTATAAGTGTTGTTACAGGTTTAAATTCCTCTAGTGGATTACTGATTTTGAAGTTTGTGAAAAATCAAATAGTCACTGATGCAACTGGTTTTGTATTTCATGGAAGAGTGATGACAATTAATAACATCATTGATGTGGGTGTGAAAGTTTCCTTGATAGTCATTGGTTATAAGATATATCACTCTAGTTGAGAAAATTCTATATCTGGTACAACCATATATGTATCCTATCAAATGGTAAAGGAGAATGTAAAGTATGATTTGTGTGAATTGCTTTGAAGTCAGCTTATGAAAAATCTTAGTAAGATTAAGAAAGACAAGAAGAATTCCTTTAAATACGGTAATTTGTTGCTATGTTTGTTCTTTTATTTCATGGGTGAAGTTCTGGGAGTAGGGAAGGTGCATTGGAAAAGTGACAAGCCTGTTGTTGTTCAGATTAGAGACATGTTATTTGGCCTTGGTGATTTGCAAGCCAGGAAAATTGCAATCTGAGGATATCTCAAAAAATTTCAGAATGAAATGCAAGGGAAAGAATTCCCACTTCTATTGTGGAGAAGTATAAGGATACAATTTGTTTTATGGTGGATATTGATCAGTGCTTGATGGAAGCGACAGAACCTAGAACTGTCTGTATTATGCCTATGGGTTATGAAGTTGAGGAGAGAATCTTGGAGCTATACGCACAACATATGTTGAGTAAGCCTATGGATTCATTTGAAGAAAGGTTTGGAACATATGCAGAGAAAAATACGCAAGTCCATGAGCAATTGAAGAAACAAATGATAGTCTGGAGAGTGAGGAAAGAAGTGGAAGTCTTTGCAGAGAGCATGGGCATACTTATAGAAGCAAGAAGGAAAAGAGAACAAGTTGAAAGTGAAAAAGGAAAAGATCCTGCTAAAACTGAATTTGCTAGTCTGGCAGCATCCTCTGCTCGAACTAGATCAACAAGGAGCTCAACACCTATCCTGGTCATGCAAAGAAGTCCGATGAGGGCGGCAGAGACAAAAATAACCCACAAACAAGAGAATAATTTTATTATTCAGAAATGGAGCTTTTACATGTAGAGGATCTCAAATCCCCAAGTTCTACAACACATGCAAGCTAGAGAAATAACCCCTTCACAATATGAGCTTGTCCCCAAAAAGTTACCCAAAAATTAGAAACCCACCCATAAATAGAGCTCCTCTTTAGTTTTGGAGCCAAAACAACATTCAAATTTGAGTTTAGGCGGTTTGGTGCTGAAAAATTACAACTTGAAGTTCAAATTTCAAAAGAACATTTGCAATTGTATCTTCTAGAAAGTGCCCCAACTTCCCGGGGCCATAACTTTTGATTTGGGGCTCCGATTCGCGAACCGTTTGAACCGTTGGAAAGGTCTCAAAGTCAAGAACACACTCAAAATTTCTATGCCAATTTTGGCAAGTTTGGGGCCATTCCGAAGCTCTAAGTGCCTCAAATCCAACTCAAAAGATTTTCGTGCAAATCTGGAAACTAAAACTGCAATATCTTTCAACCCAGAAATAGAAAATAAAACCGAATTGGGAATTTTATTATGATGAAAAGGTATCCAAAATGTAAAAACATCAAAAAATGATAAACTTGAAATTTAACTATTTTTTGGGTGATGCAAGATTTCCTTACACCCTTTGGATGCTCCTGCATCAAAATCAGCCTGCAAAAGCTCAAGTTAAGGTATCTGGTAAAAGGAAGAAGGATAAGAGAAAAAGTGTGTATAAAGTTGTTTCAGATGATGAAGAGACAAAATCTGATGAAGAAGTTAGAGAAATAAAGCATATTAGCAACAACAATCAAGCCCTCTGGTGAAGAGGAGAAAGCAAAGAAGAAGATGAAGCCTGAAAAACCAGGTATGTCAATAGAGGAAGTTGAAAGAGGTATAATTAAGGATGAAAATATTAACCCCTTGTGTGAAGTGTATGGTACCTTTGATACTATTGGTCAAAGAGTCCTCAAGGAGGCTACAATAAAATATTTGAACAATTTCAACATGACTCTTGTTGAGATAATGGAACAATTGCCTAAGGAATTGTATGAAATTTTGGAGATGAGGACAGTTAATGCTAGAACTGAAGAAGAGCAGCTGAGAGAATGGGTTCTTGAAAATTTAAGTCTAGTAATGTCTGTTGAAGAAATGAAAGCAATTCTAAAAGAAGAAAAAAGAGAGGTCAAAATCAAAACAAGAATAAACAAGCTTATGTTGGGTAAAATTGAAGAAGTAGAAAAAGAAACAGAAAGTATTCTAAAGAAAATTCTATTAAAGAACATAATTGATGTTGTTTCTGAAGAAGAGAATGTGGAAGATATTTCATCTGGTCTGATAAATGAAGAGGTTACAATTGAGGACACTCAGATTCCTCTTGATGTACATACTACAGAAGAACCTATGGATATTGAAGCTCCCAAAATTGTGTCAGTTGAAGAAAAGGAGATATCAATTGAAGAAATTGAAACTCCAAATGACAAGCAAAAATTTATGGTTGTGGAAACAGTAGTTGAGGAAAAGAAGGTTGAAGTCAAAGGAGTTCCGATGGAAGCAAGAGACACTGCAAAGGTAGTGAAGAATTTTCTAGAAGAGCAAAAGGAAGAATTTGATCTTGAGTTGGGAGATGCTCCTATTCATTTGTCTACCTTGTCCCCAATTCAAAAAATGAAATTCACATCATTTGCACAAGCTAAGGCTAGGGAAGAAATTCTAAAGTATCACATTGAGGACAGTGAGTTATTGAATCTGGCATCTAGCATTTTGGAAAGGATCGTGCCTACTTATGTTAAGGATCCATCAAGTTCTTCCTTTGGTGAGCTGAAGAAACTTATAAATTCGGTAAGTACTCATTTTGAGTCACTTGAGAAGTCAGCTTCGGTCAAAGTTCAAAAGGAATTTGATGCTAGGAAGATCAGTAGGTTGAAAGGATTGATAGTAAATGACAAATCTTTGTTAGCTAACTATGTGAAAAATGTTCAAAGTGCATTGTCAAAAGGTGGAAGGATTTATAAGTTGCGTTTGTCTTTGTCAAAACTTATTGAGGAAAATGAGAAGAAGGTTAAGGATCATGAGAAAGAGTTAGCTGCTATTTCTGATGCTTTTGATCCTTTAACTATTTTTGTTGGAGAACAATAAGGTCAAGTTATATCCTTGACAAAATAAAGATTTTGAAGCATGATAATGACAAAGTTGTGGAAAGGGCTGGTGAACTTAGAGGGCTAATTGGTTCAAAGATGGAAACCATGTTGAATGCTTTGAAAGAAGCACAAGATGTTATGGTGGTTAGTGATCCAGTGAGCCTTGAAGCTACAGAAGTGCAATCTTACTCTGTGGTCACATAACTATTCCAAAAAGTCTCAAGAAGTGCTGGGACACAAGCTTAAACTTGTTAAAGACAAATTTTGCAGATATCTTCAAGTTTGTGTAAGTTGTTTGTGTGATCCTAAATGTTTATCCTATTCTAAGATTCAAATCAACTACTATGCAATGAGGAAAAACACAAAAGGGACACCTCAAGATTAGCCTAAGAAATTGCTAATACAAAGATAAGATGAAAGAAAATTACAAATGATTATACCTTCTCTTTGCAGCTGAAATTCCTTGGTTGGCCCTTGATTTTGAGTACTTGTGTGCTCCTTGGATGGCTATTGATATGACTAAATGCAAGATTGGTTATATGGTGGGATGCAAATGCAAATGGCTAAAATGTCTTGGCTAAGTAAGAGAAGATGATTGTGAGTTGAGTGTTCAAAATAACATGTAGGTGCAAAAATGACTAAGTGTTCTAAATGCCTTAGAGGGGGGTATTTATAGAGAAATTTGAATTCTCTAGAGAATTCAATGGTTGAGATTAAGCCACCAAGGTCAAGATGTAGGGCTATGGTGAGTTGAGGACTCACAAGCCCTCACATCTTGACATGTGGAATGTGAGATGGCCTAGGATAAGATGATGTGGAAGTGAGGTGGAAGGGAGGTACATGATGTGGAGGAAGGAAAAGTATCTTGGGGGATGAGAAGATTTCCTCAAAAAGAAACTTCTTGTCCCCAAGTGAGGATGAAAGTGACATTTGAGGAATTTTGGAATTCCTCAAAAATCTCCATGGGAAAAGGGAAAGTGGTTGGAGAAATAAATGTGAATTAAAAATTCACATTCTTGGGAGAATCTAGTGGATAAGAGAGGGTTTCCAAAAGGTGGGGATTTGTCGCATGTGAGTGAAGTGACAAGTCAAATGTTCTAGAAGTTACATGGGGATAAGGTAAGCCTTGAAAGGATAAAATGTGAATTAAAAATTCACATGGGGAGGAGAGAGACCTAGGATGGATAAATGTGAATTAAAAATTCACATGGGAAAGAGGGTCAATGCTAAGAAAGGAAAATGAAAAGGATGACTAAAAAGGGGTGCTAAAAGTGGCTAATGACTTTGATTAAGGTTATGCAAATATCTGATTAGGATAATTAATGAGAGATCAGAAGCAAGTGGCAAATGTAGGAGGATGTGACATTAAACCCTGATTAAGATGATGCACATCTTAATCATGAATTAATTAAATTAATCCAGATTAGAAAGGGATTATGGAGGATGTGACAAGGAGAGAGAAAAAGAAAGAATTTTAAATAGATTTTATTCAAAAATATTAGATGACTAAATTAAATAAATTGATGTATTTATTTAATTCAGAGAAGGAAAGGATGTAAGGTAAAGCATTTAATTGTGAAATTAAATACTTTAAGGACCTTAGGCAGGAAGTGTAATATTAATTAAATAAATTAATATTGATGGAATGGATGAATAAAGAGGTAAATTTGATCGTATGGGAGTGATCAAATTTGGATGTCTACATTTTTCCCCTCTTCAAAATATTGTTAGAATAACAATGTTTCAAAGAAAAATAAAATGCCGATGGTGAAGGAAGTGATAGGGCTTGATGCCCCAGCATGAAAGAGGTTGAATGAGCTGCCCAAGCAGAGGGAAAAAGGAGGGAGATGCCCCAGTGACTGCCATGAAGAAAATGGTAAGGTATGCCCCCTCAAGAGGGTTGTTGGGGAAGAAAAAGGAGCCCCAGATGACTTCTCGATAGGAAGAAACAGAAGACACCATTGGATAGAGCTCAAAAAACTAAGCAACTTTGGCTTTTGAATGGAGTCGATCAGACGCACGGTTTGCAAATGGCAGCCCCGGGAAAGGAGGGAATTAGTTGGAGGAGAAAAAAGGTAAATAAAAGGTAAAAATACATTTTATTTTAAAAGGAAAAAAAAGAGGGGAAGGGGTTAAAAGGTAATTTTAGAAATTACCTTATCACATTGTCACGGTAGCAGTTGAGAGAAGAGGAGAGGAGAGGAAGAGGAGAAAGAGCAACGATGTTGCATGATTACGACTCTAATATCATTCACCGAGTGGACGAGGTGTGGAGGTTTCACACCCACTACGCGGTGCCTTGCCAGGTTAGTAACAAAAATCCTCTTGCGTATTTTAAACATTTATAGCACGTTTTTTAATGTTTAGATAAAATGTAAAATATGGGTTTCGTTCACGAGATAGAATAGAAACATGGGTAGGTTTGTTTTTTTATGGATGGGTAGGGAAAAGTCACCATTTGAGGGGGAGGGGAGGGGTTGGCATGGTCCCGGGAGGGGTGAATCCACCCCAGACCAGGGCAGGTATGCCCAGCTATGGGGTGCATCCACCCCGGCTTGGGGCGGAGTCGCCCCAACTCAGGGCAGGTCTGCCCCGTCGGGGGGTGCATCCGCCCCGGCGCTGGGCGGGTCTAGCTCGACACGGGGCGAAGTCACCCCATCTCGGAGTGGGTTTTCCCCAGCGCTGGAGTGTATCCACCCCGGTGCAAGGGCAGGTCCGCCCCAGCGCAGGCGCACATCCACCCCAACACGGGGGCAGGTCTGCCCTGGTGTGGGAGCGTATCTGCCTTGGCCAGGAAGATAGGTTCACCTGGACGAGGGCGAAGTGGGAGGAAGGAGAGAGAAAACCAAAATAAAGGAAGAAAGGAAAACAAGTAATGTCCCGGGGTCAGGAATAAGGTGTACTGACAATCAGGCAATATGGATGCATAGTTTTGAGCGATTACGGACGCATGAGCGACAGTCGGAGGTATTGACAGTGACCATAGCGGCCATGACCAGAGTAGATCATGCAACATTGGATCATGTGGGGTTATTGCATTTTTTACAGGTTCCGATGATGAGGGCACATCAAGCGATGCTGACAACATTGATAGAGAGATGGAGTTCAGAGGCATCGACGTTTCATCTTCTGACGAGGGAGATGAAAGTGACGTTGGAGGATGCATGGCACATTTTGAAGCTACCAATAGCGGGGTTGTTAGTGAGTGATGTGGTATCGAGAGGGGAAGAGTCAGATCACACCATTTCAGTGTTATTTGGAGATGCGGATCTGCCCATACATAATGGGTAGTTAGACCTGGACAGATGTTTGTCAGTGAGGGTATCACCCCTACCATTATTTTTATGTGGACTGATTAGTGGGATATTTTTACCAGATCATAGCAGGTGATTTTGCAGTCTACGATACATGGAGGTGATTCGACATATTGTCGAGTGGCGCGAGGGACAGATCTCGTGGGGTACCTATGTATTAGCATAGTTATACAGGGATATGCATGTGATATGCTACTAGAGGTCAGTGAGTTTGACACGCACGACCCTACTATCGGTGTGGGCATGGGAGCACATTATGGTGATGAGACCCATAGTAATTAGGGAGGGAGAGGAGGATGATATGCAGCCTATGGCCTGGGGGTATGGGGAGACGAGTGGATGGGTTTTGCGGTACGAGATGCAGGGGGATATGGATGGGTGGAGGAGAGCGATAAATGGCTTGCAGGAGAGGGACATATTATGGCGCTCGTATATGTATCATCATTTCAGGAGATGGAGGGGGGAGGAGGATAGATATAAGGGCTATTTTATGAGCTGGTGTGTCTTGATTGGGAGTCAGTCGCGCATAGTGGAGATGCATCGACCAAACAGAGTGTTGAGACAGTTTGGGCTGGTATAGGATATTTCAGAGGCACCTGTCATGTTTCGTCGACTCACTAGAGAGTAACCATGGGGACCTGCTTTGAGACCGAGGGAGCCCAGAGTGGTGTGGGCGGTGACAGTGCAAGTGCCCTACCCAAGGAGAGCTATTGGGGTGGAGGACGCAGGAGTGACGATATGGTATGACCGGTGGTGTCGTAACCACCGATGGGAGAGGATTACACCGACGGTGCCTATTGTAGGAGTTGTAGGATTCGAATCAGAGGATGAGCGCCAGGTGGCAAGGGAGGACGAAGATAGGAGACAGGCACAGAGGGGGGGATGCAAGGGCGGTAGGACAATAGGGGAATGCAAAGGGTGGTGGTCAGCAGGGCAGAGGAGAGAATGAGGTTGAGGCGGTAGGACAACCAGAGAGGAGGAGGAGGAGGAGACAGCGGAGGAGGGCTAGGGCAGAGGTGGATGGAGCAGGACCCGACGGTGGGAGAGATGCAATACGACATGAGGATGGGATAGGTCTAGAGCTAGATGTAGTAGGATAGGATGAGCCAGAGGTGGAGATGATATGCGTGGTGGAGGGTGGAGTTGTTCTGTGGACAGGCATAAGAGGTAAAGTACGGCGAAGGAGAGTGTTGGTGCGGGCTGAGCAAGAGGAGATGGTAGGGGGTAGTCAGCAAGATGGAGCCTAGGAGGAGATTGAGGCCAGGGGTCAGTCAGAGAGGATAGTGAGTAGGGGATGATAGAGGAGGGTCCAGAGCGTGGCAGAGTAGGGGTCTTTCGTGGTAGAGATCGGGGGGAGCAAGGATGAGGAGGAGATGGAGGGGGAGGTGAGGGATGTAGGAGAGTTGAGGAGATTGATGAGAGTGGGGAGGCATAGTCAGTCGTGGAGAGTTCGGGTCTGCCCCACTGTGGAGGACCGCGAGACTCAGCAGGAGTAGGAGTGCAGGGGGGCGATGATGCTATGGAGATAGATGGAAATGTTTCAGATATGGATGTTTTGGATGCAGAGCCATTGGTGATGGTTCCTTGTGTGGCATTAGAGGATCCTACTACTCAGCCAAGAAACACTGCAGAGAGGCTTCAGATTACAAATCATAGGTGGTGGATAGTTGAGGCAGAGGTGATCAGACTTAAGGTCAAGCTGTCAAGGGTATAGGCATCAGGTCAGAGAGATTATGGATTTATAGTTGACCACCTATCCTCATAGGTAGAGGCAGTGGAGAGGGAGAGAGATGGACTGCGGGCCGACATACAAGGGATACGGGATGAGTTGGCTACTATTAGTTGGGACCATGATAGACTATAGGAAGAGGTTGTTATATTACAGGCCAAGGGGGAGCCAGAGGGGATGGCAGATCAGGGGTCAGCAGACATGGGGCAGTAGATAGATGATATTTGGCGGGAGTGGGGTGAGCTACGTGATAGAGTGCATTGTTTAGAGTAGAAATTCAGAGATATGGGGTTGATGCAGGAGAGAGAGGGCGAGGTGAGGGAGCAGGACCGTATTATGCAAGTAGAGAGAGATGTAGCACAGGCGCAGGTGCAGGCTATAGAGGTAGAGAGGGATGTGGCACAGGTGCGAGTTTAGGTTTTGCAGAGTGAGAGAGAGTTTATAGAGGCACAAATATAGTCTCTTCAGAGGAGGAGAGAGGAGGCAGTTTCAGAGCTATTGTCACTACAGAGAGAGTGAGATGCAGCATTTTTTAGAGTACAGGAGCTATAGAGGGATAGGGATGTAGCGGTGGCTTAGTCACAGGCCGCATAGAGGGAGAGAGAAGTTGCAGAGATGCGGATGCAGATGTTGTAGGGAGAGCAAGACACAGCAGTGGCTCAGTTGCAGTTACTATAGAGGGAAAGGGATGCTGCAAAGATGCGGATGCAGATGCTGCAGGGAGAGCGGGATACAACAGTGGATCAGTTGCAATCAGTGTAGGTTGGTGATGTGATAGGGACAGATACATAGGGGTTACTGGGGGAGAGGGAAGCAGCAGTGGCTAGGGCAGTGGTTGCCAAGGAGATGAGAGATCGGGTTCAGGCAGAGATGGCGCAGTTACGACTATTCCAGGAGGCCTGGGAGTAGGAGAGGAGAGTGATCACTAGAGATAGGGATAGGTATCGTTAAGAGAGGAATTCCACTCGAATCCAGGTTGTTGAGCGAGAGGAGAATGCGAGGGAGGCAGTATTTTGGATGGTCATGTATTATCATGCAGTTCCAGACCCGACTCAGTGGATGTTCCAGTATGTTCGGAAGACACCACAGATGTCAGCGCCATCCCAAACACTGGGGACGCGGACCCAAGGTTTTAGTGATTTATAGGGTGTTTCGCCAGGTAGGAGATCAGTACCTGATTCACCGCAGAGATCAGATGTGGGTAGCTCATTCAGGAGATGATAGGCTACTGAGTTTTTGGCAAGTGCAGGGTGGATGGATAGGTCAGAGCAACAACGGTTATTTTCAAAGCCTTGTACTAATATTTCATCTTATGATTTTGTATATGATGGGCATGTATTTTGATGCCATTAATAGACATTATTCTATGATGGACTTTTGGATTTTGATATATGCATATGTTATACATATCATCCCTTATCAACACCATGTTCAGGTGTTGGATGATGATTTGATATATGTGTATTTATTTATGATGGCTTCTGTGGATGTTTATATATGGATGCTTATTTGATTTGTTGACATGCATGTATATATTTATGATTTATGTATGGATGCTTATTTGATTTGTTGACGTGTATGTATATGTTTATGATTTATCTATGGATGCTTATTTGATGTGTTGACATGTATGTATATGTTTATGATTTATGTATGGATGCTTATTTGATGTGTTGACATGTATGTATATGTTTATGTATGCAGGATGTGATATATTATGAATCTAACACTTTGTGATGTAGGTGGTGATGTATGCATGAATCTAACACTTTGTGATGTAGGTGGTGATGTATATGTGAATCTAATACTTTGCGATGACGGTGGCGATGTATGTATGATCAGTAGAATGAACCTAATATGTGATAATGCACTTGTAATAGAGTTAAAGTTGTAGTGAATTAATAATGCGAATAGTAAATCATGAAAGATAATAACACATGGTCATAAGCGAAAATAAGGACTGACATGTATGTGTAGTGACCATGGAAAATGGGTGTAATTTGGCACCTGTCAATAAATTTTAGTATCCTAAGAAGAATGGGGGAGAGCAGGGTAAAGTATTTGCACAACCAAAATCATAGGGTGAATGCAATGCAACAGATGATGAAATGAAATCCTAATATGATTTTCCATCTTTGGAGCACTGATTTTTGCTATAGCATAAGATGCCCAATGCCAGGGTATAGGAAACCAAGGCAAGTGAGCGTCGAATGCATGAAACAAATACACAAACAAGAAGGCTATCCCAACACCCCAAAGTGTCAAAGACTTTGGTTGGGCCAGGTATTGGGATAACCACAAGCACAAAGGAATGCCCCAACGTAACACAAGATCACAGGGATCTTGGTGGGTACTACATGGGACAACCCAATAGACAACAACAATAAAAGATCAAGATATTCCCCTATGTGAATCAACCAAAACACACCATGATATGATAGATTATGGTGATCTTAACTAATTGTAATAGGGAGCTCAAATGACAAACAAAAACCAAAAGCATCAAAAGATCGCAATCAAATTTCAAACGTCCTTTTCCACAAGATCGAGAGGATGGATGAGGTTGATGAGGTCTATTAGGAAGGATGCATCCTATTGAGACCGATGATGGATATTAAGCTAAAAGATTGAGATGACACGGGATATTCGGACCTGATCATATTTTCTGATACTAGCGAATTTTGTTTGTTAATAACTAGCTAGATAAGGACATAGTTTGATGACACAATACAAGAGAAACAAGTCACGAGACAGAAGACTAATACATCCTACAGACCTAGGGGCTTGGGGTTTGATCATAGATTAGCCTTTCCTACGTGAAAGCGCAGAGCCTTCGTAGTTCTTGAAAATACTATGGATAAAGCAGAAAGAGGACTAACAGAGACCGATGAGACAACGACGAAACAAATCCCTGGGGGTGGATCAAAAGATCGACCTTTCCTACGTGCAAGTGCAGGGGCAACATAGTTCGAAAAAGACAAATGACAACCAACCATGGATAAAAGCAAAAAGGGGGCGATGAAGACAGATGATGAATGGCCATCATGGGATGGTCAAAATGCCTCGAGGGGCAGATTAAATGATCAGCCTAACCTACGTGAAAGCGCAGAGGCAACGTAGTTTGACCTAGACCATAGAGGCCAACATGGCAGGATGAGGCCTAAGTGGAGACAGACACAATGGATGATCCTACATGATGACACAAACTAACAAACGGAAAAACTGACAACAAAAGCTAGGACAAAAAGCTCAGGATGACGGATGGTATATAATCGTCCAATGCTCAATCAAAAGATACCAAGCGGCCAAAGATGGACCATGGGAGGATGTCGGGATAGGATGGATGGAGTCATAAATTAATTAGGACACAAGGTAGATAATGATTAAGCCCTCTATGGGTGATTCCCGTTACCAAGTTTTCACCACCCATACCTATCCAAGGCGCCATGAAATGTGGTTTTCACCATAGGACAAATTTATTTCTCTTTACTATTTTTGGATTTTTTTTATTTTTTTGTATTTTTTTGTAGGTAGGGTTATTGATCAGACTTAGGTGTAGAACCTCTTTAGATGCATGATATTGAAGGTTCTTCAAGGGGATCTCCTTTGAGGGTAGCAAGTCTGTATGCCCCAGATCCATATTTAGCGGTTATGATATAAGGACCCAACCAGTTTGCTTCAAATTTTCCTTTCTTATCACGATCCTGTTGAGTATGCTGGTTCTCTTTAAGGAAAAGATCGCCACTGTCGAGGACGAACCTTCTTATTGTAGTTACGCTTGAGGAATTTTTAGTAAGCTTGTAGATGATCATAGGATTTGATTCATCTTTCATCAAGCAACTCTAGCTATGCGAGCCGTGCAACACAAGCATCCTCCTCGCTGATAAGATTTTTCAGAGAAATCCTCAGTGATGGAATCTCAAATTCGATTGGCAAGATGGCTTCGACACCATACACTAAAGAATAGGGGTGGCACCTGTAGGGGTGCGGATGGAGGTGCGATACGTCCAGAGAGCGGGATGAATATGGAGGTACCAATCTCGACCAGTGTTATTGACAACCTTTTTGAGGATGCGGATAAGGGTCTTGTTGGTTGCTTTGCACGACCATTACCCTTGGGAGTAATAAGGTGTTGACCAAGCGGTCTTGGATGTGAAAGGTATCACAAAGGTGTTTCATGGCTTGGTTTTTGAAGGGTTTTCCATTATCGGAAAGGATGGTGGATGGGATACCATATATGCAGAGAATATGGTAAATGATGAACTTTAAAGGGGTGAGTTTAGGTGATTTGTAGTGGCATTTCCTCCACCATTTTGGTGAATTATGAAATGGCGGTAATTATGAATGTATGGTCATTGGAAGATGGTGGGTAAATATTTCCAATCAAGTCGAAACCCCACTGAGAGAAGGGCCATGGTGCTAGGAGGGGCTGAAGGTCATGTGCCAGAGCATGAATCAAATCTGCATCTTGTTGGCAGGGAAGGCATTTCTTCACAAATTCACAAGCATCATGTTCTAATGTAGGCCAATAATATCAACTCGAGGAGAATCCTTTTGGCCAAATCCATACCATTGAATGAGCCCATAAAACACCACTATGTACCTTTGTTAGTACAATATGAACCCCGGTCTCATTCAGACATCTAAGGAGAGTTCCATCATACCCGCGACAATAAAGTGTATCACCGATGATAATGTATCAGGCTGAATGTTGAATAAATGATTTTTGTTGGTTTTGTGTGAGGTCTGGAGGTAGAATATTATCATGCAGATAAGCATATATGTCTTGATACCATGGGGAAGCAGGACCTACAATGTCACACACCATGTCAATCTCAGGGATATCATATGTTGGGATTAAAAAAAATTACACAAGGAACTCGCATTATGTTCAATCTTTAGGCATGTCAATTAGGGAGCCAATAGTAGCCATTGCATCAGCTACTTTGTCCTGTACCCTAGGAATTTGGTCAAATTGTATGAAGGTGAAATATTTCTTGAAATCATCCACCATGTGTTTATAGGGTAACAACTTATCATCTTTTATTAGGAATTCATCATTAACTTTCTTAATGACCAACAATAAATCACCAAAGACTCTCAAGTGAGTTATGTGCCATTGCTTTGCAATTCAGAGGCCCGTGAGGAGGGCTTCTTACTCAGCTACGTTATTGGTACACGGGAATGCTATCCTGAATGATTTTGGAATGTAGTCACCTTGAGGGGTAACCAATAGAATTCCTATGCCTAATCCATTATGAGTATATGAGCCATCAAAATACAATATCCAAGTAGGTGCTTTTGTAACTATGAAAACTTCTTCATCTAGAAATTCAGTGACTAGAGGATAAGCATCCACTAGGGGTGCCTCTTCCAATTGATCAGCTATGACTTGTGCCTTTATGGCTTTGTGATCCACGTACTCTATGTCAAATTCACTTAGGATCATGACCCACTTAGCCATG